>QNGE01001221.1:87143-103472 GCA_008508345.1 Paragonimus westermani | reverse complement strand
GTCGTGATGTAACGAACCTCTGCCATCGGTGTGAACAATGTGGCAGTTTCAAGGACCCAAAGAACAAACAGAAAGCCCCACTTCAGCCAATACATACTGGCTATCCAAATGAATTAGTGGGTGTAGACATCATAGGCCCCCTAGCAGAAACGTCGAGAGGCAAACGGTATGTCCTTGTGTTGGTGGACTATTTTAAAAAATGGTGTGAAGCAGTGCCTCTATCCCACATTGATGCGAAAACGGTTGGCAATGCGATCGTTGAGCACTGGGGCGCGCCGGGGCAGCTGCACTCTGACCAGGGGTCCAATTTCGAAAGCACATTATTGCAAGAAATCTGTCGTATCTTGGGAATTGACAAAACCCGAACGACTGCCTATCATCCTCAAAGCAACAGACAAGTGGAAAGGACCAATCGCTCACTTTTGCAATTGCTAAAAGCGTTTGTAGATCGCAACCCGCTCGATTGGGATCTGGCGATTCCAAAGTGTGTACTAGCCTATCGCAGCTGTTTTCATGCATCTACTAAACAAACGCCTCACTTCCTGTGGACTGACCGAGAAATCCGACTACTTTCCGATATCTGCCTGCCCTCGGCCGTCCGAATACAGCCCACGGTAGCGGAATATGTTTGCAAGCTAATCAATACGTTACGGTCAGCACACTAGATGGCGAGAACACACTTACAGAGTGCACACTGGCATCAGAAGGAGTACTATGATTAAAAGGTATTCGGGGCCCCTTTGAGACCCGGGGATAAGGTATGGTTGCACAAGGAAACGATGCGCCCAGGCGTCCCTGCGAAACTGCAGACACAATGGAAAGGACCGTTTGTCTTAGAACGTGTAGCATCTGACTCAACTTGTTCAATAAGAGATCCGATATCCTCAAATAGTCTACCTATGGTCGTCCACTATAACCGCCTGAAACCATTCATGGATAATGTAACGCGCAACCGAAAACAGCGAGCGCGCACGGATAGAATTTGAGTTGTGTAACGGGGCGTGCTGCTGTGTTGTTGGTGCCGTTTTAGCTTTCGTTTGTGTAAGTCGTGTGCATGGCTTACTGGGCCTTCGGCTCAGAACTGTTGTTCGAACCCCTACTTCGGAAGAGCGTTGTCCCCTTGTGCGTCCACGTTGCCCGAAGGTTGGTCCACGAAGTCACGGGCATCCAGAGTAGAGTCGGCTGGCCTGCATGTTACAATAGCATGGACAATGATTTGCCAGGAGGAGCTGAAGACGATGTGCCAGAGTTAGGGTCAGAGGTCGAGGTTCCGCCAGACGGGGGCTTGGGTGTGACAGCGAGGACGCTGTCTGAAGTAGTAGGGGATAGTGTAAAGTGGAACCGAAACTAAGTGGACGCGCGTAGTACGCTTTAAAATTGTGGCTAATCACTCTCCCTCTCCATTGTGTTGCAGAGCCGGTGGTTTGTACAGTCGCCGAGGAAGAGACCCCAATTGAAGACAACTTGACTGATCGAACCGTGACGTAATGCCCTATATCGTTTCTTACCGTTTCCTTACTTTTGTAGTAGTGTTACGTGTTTTCCATAAACGGTTACCAACACACCCCTGTTCTCCCTCTTCACTGGCATATTACAATCATTATAAGAAGGTACTGTGACTGGGGCCGCCGTCTATCTCAATAGTGACCTGAAGTATCCTAGACTAATGAAACTATACTAAAAACAGTTAAACATTAGTATAAAAAAGAGAGCGAAAGAACTGAAAATGGTATGGATGCAGGTACTCCAAAAACTACAACATATTATCATCTAGTATAGCGTTCCTCACCAGCAAATCCAGTGGTCTCGACGATTTTCAATTGGGCAGGCGACACCTACCCACTGTACTCAGTGGGAAAGTCCGAGCCTTCGTAGTTCGTGACCACATTGTTACTTGACTACCACGTGGTTTCACACAACTCTTAGTGGTCTCAGTATATAATGCTCGGTGCGGTGAACGCTCAATTGGCATGCGGGGTACGTGACCAAAACACCGTAGACTGTGCAACGTGATTATCTGATCAAATGATAGCGCATCCCGAGCGTTCCGGAATGCACGTCCACGAACAGCCACATTGCCCACGCGATCAGTCCACTTCAGCCGGCCAATTGGCGGAGAAAACGATAAACAAACTCCGCAAGGCTGCTGATAACTTCCTCACGAACAAGCCGCGTTTTGGAATCGTACGACAAAACGGGGTGCACACAAACATTATACACCCTTCTTTGGGCGACAAATAAACGTCTTCTCGATGTCACAAATAACGCACGTTGGCAAAGGCAACTTGTCCCTTTGCTATTCTCGCTAATATCTCATGAGTAAGACTAAAAGCTGACGAGACGGTGCTACTCAAGTATGTGAAACTGCTCACAGTCCAAAGAGGATTGCTTACAATAAGAAAACCTGCAAGTGAGAATGCCCTAGTCTTGAAACAGTACTCTGCGTTTTGAAAGTGTGAAACGCCTGGTCATTCACTTTGTCCAGTATGTTCTTCACGCTCAGTAAAACAATTTCAACTGGATGCTTCGTTCTGGTCAACCTGGTAACAGAAGAATCAGTACCAAACTCACAGGGATCCTCAAACGCACCTCTCAGAATGTCGTCCATGTCTAAATAGGTCTCGAATAGAAAGATCGGCTGGCGTTGACGAACACCACTAAAAGTGTTGAACACCCGAGACAGTTATCCATGAGTCCTCACTGTGTTTGCAGACTGGGCATACAGTGATCTCAACAGACTCACGTATTCCTTTAAACCTCCCTTACAAAGTGGACGCCATGAGCAACCACAGTCGACTGTCTATAAGTGTCGATGCTTCAGGGTCCGTCTCAACAGTCAAGACTTCTGTTGGAACCGAAAATTGCAGGCGTCAAGCACCCTATGTTCTGATCTGAAAAACCTGGACCGAAGTATTTGTGAACATCTGACTAGGACCATGATATGTACACACCGGATGACCAAGAATTTCGTGCCGGTAATGAAGCCAAGCCACTTCCAATGTTCAGGGGTAAACCCCGGACTGATTCAGATGGACTGAGAAAATTATACATGGTGACCAATTATTTGCAACGAGAAACGGGTGAGATAAAAGGGTATGCCAAGTGATGAAAACCCATTCATTCCCCATCAACTGAAAAGGTCAAACCTTATTTCACTCTCGACAGAATCGTGTGAACCGTTTACTTGAGGGTGTGGCGTTACTTGATTACATAGCATGTAATCAAACAGTCGCAGATGCCTGCCATACTGATTTACCCGCTTGAACTTCTTATTAAACCAAGGAAAAACGCAGAGGAAGTTTGAGTGTCCGTGTTTCGAGTTTTCGTAACAGTGCCACAGCTCATACCGTCCGAATGCCACAAGTCACCATTCGTGAAAGTGGAATGGATATGCTCTAGCACCGTCTTGCTTTCAGCGCCCAGATCATAGTAGGCTTTGTCTATCTTCTAAAAGATAACACTACGACCGCGAGATGCCTGGCCTGGGAAATCGCCCAGTGCTAGGCACACATCATACGGTATGCGACACTACAAAACAACAATCGGAAACTATTTTTCACGACTGACTTTTGTCCACATCCTTACGAGTAGCAAAGCGACAGTCACTTCGGTGGTGCATAGTGCATATATAAGTTTCCAGTACTCACTTCCAACTCTCGGAGCACCTGGCATTGTGACTCACATTTCGGTTTTCACGAGTTCCATTCGTACTATACTATCCAAAAACGAAGCTACACTTTTTACAACACTCCGCACTTTCTGAGGTTCCTTCACTCCTCTGCATCCGTTGACGATTTCTCTCTGACAGATGCATTATTATCTTTCGGTTCACTGACTTTCTCCTGGTTCGTTGCGTAAGCACGTCGTGCCACTCTGCTAACTCACTGTTATGCACCCGTTTCATCTCGTCGCTCAACTGGATCGTGTACACCGGACTCTGTCTAGAAAATACCGAGTACGGACCTTTTCAATTAGGCAGACGTCCTTTTGGGCCCGGACCGCTGGCGTCTGTGTTCCGATGACCTCGATATCTCACCCTTCCCCCTCGATCGAACATTCTAGCCTTGCCGATTCGTTGGGCTGCTGACTGCTTCTTTACGTGTCTGCGAAGCCTCCAGAATTTATTTGGATATTCCTCTTTCGGCAACCAATTCTCTGGGGGAATCACTACATTGTAGCCACGATCAAACACTCCGCTCAATGAAAACCCAGGGAGTTTACTGTCCATCAACTGATATTGAGATTTTTACTTGCTCGCCTGAACAGGTGCATGGGGCCAACAACATCAGTGGTAGGGTAAACCCAATCGCCTCCCACGGCTGGCAATCACTCATTAATCGCTCATTTGTTGCGTTCAATAAGCCCATTCATGTGTGGATGATATGGTGTCTTTATGCGCTTTATTCCCAGCCATTGACTGCAAGTTCAAATTTTCTCGCTTTCAATGATCCGCGAAGATCGCCTGTAATGTGCTTCATTACCATGCCTCCCACCCCAGACGGCTTTCGATCCAGAACGCCAGTCGCTTTGATTCAACAGGTATAATGTTCTGTCATGAGCAGAGCGTACTGGTCACCACGAACGCTAATTGGAAATGGGCCTATGAGATGCATCGACCAGAATTCTTCGATTTCTGATACAAGTATTGGCTGTCAGAGCTGATGGATAACCCCACTGCCACCTTCCACTAACTGGCACTGTTGACAAGCCAGCGCACACGCCCTCACATCGTTTCTCATTGTGGGTCAGTATGTTCCTTTATACAACGGATCGTATGTCCTGGTGCACCTAGTGTGTGTTATTTCACGGCAGTTTGTTACCAGTTTCCTCCTCAGTTGTCTCGGGATGACTACTACATGAAGTCTGCCAACGCCACGCTGTCACATCACTACGCCTGTACTGCTTAGTTCAACTCTTCTCCTTTGGGAAGCGATAATTTTTAGCTCTTCATCCTTAATATTCATTGGGGCCCTCGCGCCTTTTTCCCGAGCGTCAATCGCTTTCCGGAGGATCTCGTCCTGACGTTGTAAACTCATTAGTGTTTGTGAGTCATGCTCCACTACTAAGCCGTTGACTCCAAGGGTCACTTGGGGAAGTTCGTCGTCTATCTGCGATCGAGAAGGAAACTCGGCGACGCAATTGCTAGAACCACGCACATGATTAATCATGAAATCATATTCCTGTAAACGCAATGTTCATCGGGCTAATTTTCCTCCCGGGTCCCTCGCAGTCGTAATCCATTCTCGAGGTTTGTGATCTATCTCCAATTGACTAGCACACAGACAAATGCCAAGCATTCCTTCTCAATGCGTAACTACTTCTGCTCTGCTAAAGTTAGAACTCTGCTGGCATATTCGATTACTCATTCCTTCGTTTTCGGTATCGCTCCAATGCCGCGGTCACTGACGTCAGTCGATACAATGAACGTTCCTTTTGTATTCCGAAGTGTCAGCGTCAGTTGTTACTCTTTTATTTATTGTTGCATTCGCTTGAACGCCATTCTGGTCATCGTTGGCTTATTTAGATTGTTAATCTTTTCGGAGGAGTTCGTACAGTGGTGACGTAGTAGGATGAACAATTTTAACGATCCAACTGCAGTAAGCTGCTCGATCCAGAAACTGACTCACAATGCTCTTAGAATTCGGAGCCAAGGTTTCTCTTTGGCAGGGGCCTGATTTCACATTTATCAAGCTAGTCCCAGTAACACCGCCCATGACTGCCCGAGTTGTGGCTTATCAGCACTGATCCGAAGTTCTGAGCCCTTAGATGGCTTCAAGACAGCATCTAGGTAGGCAGTATGTTCCGATTCCGTGTTACAGTTTGTCACAACATCATCTACGTATGTCACCACATTATCCAGTCGTTTCACGAACTGAACCATCAGTCATCAAAATGTGAACGGTACCCCAGGTAAGTCAAACGGCATGCGTTTAAATCGGTGCTGCTTCTCGTTCGCCGTGAATGCGGTTTTCTCACAATTTGTGGGTTTGATTGCTACTACCCGTTTCTGTAGTGTGAATCCATCCCCTCGAACAACTTCGCTTGTTGCAACCTATCGAAACTAACAGCAACGGACGGTACTGGCATTTTCTCATTCCGTCTTCTGAGATTCACGGAAAAGGTGTATTTTCGGGAAGAATTCTTCGCCAGGAGACCAGGCTGCCGGCTACTTTGACAACACCCTCACCAACATGTTCCTTAGTTATCTTCTCATTTCCTCGCCGAGATAAAGTGGTATCCTGCAAGGTGCGTGCGGTTGGATTGCACTCCAGTTATTGAAGCCGCAAGGAGCATCGTCATTCGGGAGTAAGTCAGCGTGTTTCTGAATTGTGGACTGGAACAAAGGGGCTGTGATGGTTAGGCTCTTCGCCAAACGTAGTTGAGTGAACGTAGTTGAGTGTCAGAGGACAGTACCTGGTTAACAACTACTTGAAATCAATCACGGCATTTGTTTCGGTGAACCAATCAGCTCCAAGGATCGTTGTTCTGGTTCCTGAAGGCTGGATAAAACGGTGCCCCAAGGTATGACTACGGGTGCGCATCCCTCATTCTTTTTCATCATCGATTAGTAGGTTGTGACCTCCAACTATCCTGGTCATCATGCACACCGATTCTACGTTTTTCTTCCGTTTAGTGGCAATCAACAAAATAGTGACCCCGTGTTGAACACGCACTGTTCTGTATCCACGTCAACTTCAACAGTTGCATTTACTGTCCCTCTCCTCAATACCTCCTAGTGCTAGCTGATTCACCCACCAAAAAGAACAAACGCCAAAATTTTTCATTCTTAAAACATGTAAACCGCCTGGTTGGGAACTTCCTTTGCCAATGTCCTTTTCGCTACTGCAGAAGCAGTTTCTTCGCCTATCGTTCTTCCGTGATATTGTTCTCATAGCAACTGTTTCCATTGCCGTCTGCTCCATTACTTTCTATATTTCTTCTGATGTCTTTCGTGCATATTATTGTTCACATCCATCAACACCACAGACATAGGTCCCAACTCCCCGTCACTTTCACCGGCTCATTTGAGTCCATCCGTCTGATGTCACGAGCAATGTGGACTTGACTGTTGACAACGATCGGGAGACCTTCATGAACTGTTCCATCAACAAATGCAGTCGAGGTTATTGACTATGTTCATGCTGTCCTGGCAGAATGACAGTAGATACAGAAATTTCTGTTTCCTTTCCGAGACGTTGTGGCTTAAATCACCGCAAGGCCTCCTGGCCGTTGAGCTAAAAGATGCAGCACAACGGCAGTAACTAACGCATCTCTAATGTGGTCAGGCGATTTGACAGCTGCCGCCAATCGCTCGACTTCGCCTTTGACACCATGATAGAATGAGTCGGTTAAAAGTTAAATGGGCCTACTTCATTGCTGAATGAAGCGGCCGTAGTAAGTGACCATCCTGTAAAGCAACCAGTGACAACGGGCGTTTTCGGATGGAGAATGTCGCAAACCGCTACCACCCTATAAGTGGCGAAATACTGTGCTCAGCAATAATACGTGTGAAGTAATCTACTGAGGGGTGGATTCAAAAAACTTATCACCAAGGTTTATATCAAAAGCTGCTGATATATCTAAGAACTTCCACAGAGGAATCTGCCACTTGCCTCAAGAGGCACTTACACACAGTATACGGTCAATATAAATACTGACGAAGTCCGCATCCAACATGGCGTCTTCTACAAAATGTTGAAAGGTTTGAGCACCGTTTCATAAACCAGAACAGTGCTGAACTGGCCGTTGTACACAAAAGAAGACAAATTCAGCAACCACAACAACTCCACACTGATGAATGTGGTGTCAATCGTAAGATTTGTCCTCGATTGTATAACTCCTCAGCAAACACACCTTTCAGATCAGAGTGACACGGTGCTTTGTCGCATATCAGCACAATGTCTGACATGGGTGTACTGATCTTCATCTCATATAGCAGGGTTCGCAGCCAGATATTGCAATCGCTGCTGTTGTATACCCCCGCCTCGTCGTATAGCTTACTGTCGAGCTTAATGTCATAGCTGTAATCAAATAAAGATTACGGCATCGGCTGTTTGTTACAGAGATGCATGCTCTCGTTCCTTTTAATGAACGTCCCAGTGATCTCGTGCAGACCAAATTGAAGTTTGCCTCATCTGACCAGCAAATAGTCTGAATTCGCATAATACTCCATAGTCGATATGCAAACAGTCGCCGTAACTCCAACTTCTCATTTGAGCTTATGCCAACGAGTACTTCGCAAAGTGTCTTAACAGTTATGCACCGGCCATCCAAGTATCGACTAGTTGTTGTAGTTGAAAACTCCTCAAACTCAGCCTTCACGTGCAATCTTAAAAATTGCACGGTAATCGTTTGGTATACGGAAATCCACTCCAACAATATATTGACATCTGATTCTGTCAGAATCTTGCTTCCGTATCTTTTGCGAGGTTGAGCTTCATAATTGATGCAATCTACATCAATTCACTTGTAAGCGGTATTACACTTGAGTCCGTTCAGAAAGGCA
This sequence comes from Paragonimus westermani, assembly GCA_008508345.1. NCBI lineage: Eukaryota > Metazoa > Platyhelminthes > Trematoda > Plagiorchiida > Troglotrematidae > Paragonimus > Paragonimus westermani. Next base: position 94,966 of record QNGE01001221.1, on the reverse strand, counting down.
ACAGTGCATCAGTCATCGCCCCTTTCGAATGCTTCGATAACAGGTCTGCGTGTTTCGGGACTAATGCGAGTGTACTTGCGTCGCCAGCCATGTATGCGAGAGAACTAATGGGAATGTTCGTACAAACTGGTTCACTCTCCCATCACAGTTCGAAGTCTACCACGACCATAAACCTCACTTCAGTTGGACTGAGATCCACAGACATTCCTAACCACTTGCAACCAATTACTTCCAAAGGAACCAATACGGCTCACGTTCTCATTGAGCAAAGCCGTTGGCACCTCTTGAATAACCCGTATCACTTCTTTCATCAAAGTAGCCAATGCGGAGTGCTCTAAAATTGGTTGTCCCTTCCGATTAGTTGGGCCAATCACATTTTTGCCGTCACATCCAGGACACTAACGTGGAAATTCTAATGCGCCAAAGTGATATGGCTTAGCATGCAATGGAAACAAATATGTAAAGAGGTAGCCTTCCGACTGTTCAAGTGTCACGTAAATTGGCGAACCCCAGTGGTTTCTTGGCAGACAAATGATGCCGAATTCACATATGTCGTCAAACTTGGCGCCTGCCATCTTCAGCTTATCAAACTTGAATTCAGGTGCCTTGGCAAACACCGCTACACCATCCGTAACTATGTCGTACCACGGAGAAGTTGTGATAGTACAGTGAATGTGGACTGACGGAAGGCAATAAGAAGTTTGTCAAACACGGGAGTGAATGAAGCTCTGCAGTTCAGAATCCTGGTGACGGTAAACTTTATCGTGTGGTCTACCAGAGGGCGTCGTCTGAAATCTACGGGAAGGTCGGAGTGCTGGAGAATATTGGTGCTGATTATCGTAATTTGAGCGTAACCGATCGTGTACACGGAACCCGAAGTTACGTGTGCATCTATTAGTTGTAAAGGGATTTACTGTTGTCAACCGATTCAGATCGTGTGTCTTATGAGGAATCACGTTGGCTTTAGCGTCGGTGTCGCTGAGGTGGCGGATTTCAGATCTGTTAAGAACTAAGGCTGATTATATGGATGAATTGCGTTGATGGTTATTACGATTCAGATTCCCTGTTTTCTCATTTCATCAAAAGTTCAAGCTTCTCGGCATCGTCGAGCGCGTGTGCAAAACTGCTGATGACACCAACAGCGATGGTAATTAGTGTTCGTCAGCAGTGACCTTGGTGTACGCGTCCCTGGACGGCTGTGTCGTCGAGTGCAACCTCAAAAGCTGAGTTGTTAAACCGTGAAGTTGGACTATCGATTGGTTTGTCAAAATTGAGAGCGTGTCCTCATTACTCAAAGCGATTTGGGGAACCACCGTGGCGCACATTTTAGCCTGACTGACGAGATTGCCGGACGGTTAGCAATGAGGATGTTTTGCATATTTTTATGCAACTGTTGGAACCATGTCATTTTAGGAATACCCATTTTTACTTGTCCGCGAAAGCTATCAGTTGCATATGGCGTGCGAACTGTGATGGTTTACGATCATCCAGGTCAGTCGCAATTAAAAGCGGAATGGTACGTCGACGGTCGAACGGAGACTCGCTTAACTACTGGTGTTTTTAGTTTCTCGTACAGCTTCACGGAGTCCGATAACTCTATGATATCATCCACCTCGCCAATAGCATGAGACGGGAGTGCTTCCACAACAAAAACTGTTTGTCCGGCGAGAACCGCGAATTAGCAGGACTCACGATTATTTGCTAGCAGTACCGCACTCGCGAGGGAACAGCCGGAGGTACTTCTTTGCAGTCCGCGTGTGTTTCGCCTGGAATTCTCTACCCCAAGATGTCGCTCACTCACCCAACTGAAGTATTTTCAAAACTAATCTAGACTCATTTTTATCTACACAACCAAAAATCGAACCCCACACAGTGCTTAACTTCTATAAAAAAAATTAAAAAAACTCACAGGCGCTCTTTTTTCACTGTACGCCCATTACATACTTCCATCCTGTGATAATTGTAAAGCTGATTGCTTCTTATACCATTAAAACCTTGAATTACTTTGAACATGCCGAGAACCAATTAGTTCGAAACCAATCTATCGTGGCGCGGACTTGAATCTTGATTGTGTGAGCCACGAAAAGTGTGGCTAGTGAGTTGACCGAGAGGCATGACAATTATGGAATAAACCTAGTATACAGAAATGGTAATTCACAGACATAAAAATGATGGACCTGCAACAAACACGACAATTCGAGCGGATCTGACGAACTCATTCGTCGTTCATGGACACATGTGAAGCTAGACGTAACGAGAAATAAGCTGTTAAGAATGGAAGTGGAAAATGCATCAAGCGGAATGTGCAAATGGTCTCACACAAGGCTGTAAACGAAGCCATCACGGAACGATAGCCAAGGAGGTCAGGGACCGACAATCAACCAGTGAATTAATTGGAAGTAAGTATGACTTGATGAGCATAGCATAGTGACGAGACAAGCGAATAAATCAGCGGATAATACACTTTACGGGACTTTCGTCAAAAATCTGGGTATAATATGTACTACAACAAGAATGCCGGTGAAATCTCCAGATAGCTACACTTTCAGCATTGTTTCGAATATACGGAATCCGAAATTAGTTGGAAATGCTGTTTTATTGTTCTACCTTTTTCCGTCCATTTGCACACTTCCACTCACACCACTAACGCGGTCATTACTACTTATAGTAGAAATGAAAGCACCGTTGCTTTCGAAATGCATGGTGTATACCTCGACACAGAATGTTTGAATGAAAATGTTCTCGAAAAAAACGCCCCAATAGATTATTTCATTGTTCTCAGACGTTTGTCACATTAATCTAACTTTTCTTCACTGATCACGAGATTACTCACTAATGCTACTCTTCGTATGAGGTCTTAAATAAGGTACAGCCAAACAGTGGGCGCGTATTGTCGCAGTCCAGTCAAGAATGTCCACATGACGCAGCCAGATAAAGTGGTGACTGGGGCGGTGTACACAACCGGCCCACCATAGTGTGCCTCAAACCGAATGACGAAAACGTGTCTCGCCATCAGTCGTGTAATGGTATGTTTCGGCGATCGTGACGCAAATCCTCTAATTACTAGTTTGGAAACAAAGCCCACATGCGTATCAGCTGTGCTAGAGAGGGCAACGGGGATAAAACGGCAGCATAGCGTTGAGTAGCCATGGCACGAAGACCCGAGTTTTGGAAAGCGGACGGCATTTTCAAGCCGGACCAGATCAGACAGCCCCTGACCCAGTTCATGGATAAGCAGCAACCACGAAAGTGGACTTGACCCAAAGTTAACTATGCACCTTTAACTTTGAAACCATAGCCACCTGGCCTGGATTGTTCGACCTATGGAAAAATTGAGGTCGTTTGTATCACCTTGATGTCTTTATTAGACTGTGTGACTGCCACTCTCTAAACCGAGAGTTGGGGATGCACACCTTCCCTCAGGCTAACTCAGTCGTCTCAACGAGACAAGCATTACGCAAGATGGTTAACGAGTTTGGACGCTGTGAATCGACTGCATTTATCAATGGCGCGAAAGTTAAACAGAAACCACAACTCAAAACTCGTAGAGTCAATTAAACGTTTCTCTAATGCCATAGTAATTAAACTGCCTTCGTCAACTATCCGCAATCGAGTAAAAATAATTTCGACACAAATCGGGGATTTTCAATCGAGCCGGTACCCAATGTGCCTTTTGGATCGTGGTTTGGATAGTTCAATGGCTTATTTCGGCCGTTTTGTTCAATCAGAATGAAGTCTGGTAGGTGCGTTTGCTTTTGCACAAAACCGGGCAAGCGGAACGTATGGTTTTATTCTACCAGAAATGTTCGTGATTGTACATTTGACGATGCTGTTCAGACATTGACACAGGTCTCAGGGTGAATAATCTATTTTATTTCGCGTTTGATAGCAGTGTTTTAAAGTGGTCAAGAAACATGCAGACAAATGTCGCATACGCCAAAACTTTGTGTATCACAGAGGCAAACACTTCAAGTTTGACCTCTCAGAAGGACTACTTCAACTACTAACTCAACAATCCATCGACTCAGACTTCAACATGTTGCTTCCAAGCGATATCCTAGTAGTATGAAGTTGTTACGGGTTACAATTGAGTGATATCATTTCCTCCATTCAAAAAACAATGTCCCACTTCTCGACATTCCACATGTATTTAAGATCCCGCTTACGGTGTCAAATTACAACGGCCATGGTCACGACCATCCCAACACACTCAGATGCACAAAACCCGGCTATCGTGCCGATTTGATGGAGCCTGACATTCTGTAAAATATGTCTATTGAAAAGGGACAGATGTAGGGAGTATAACAAAATCAGCCACGGGGATGGATTCCACATATCAACACCACAGTTCACCGGTCAGCCGTCATTGACGCGACAGTTCGAATAATCCATGTTCAAATGGAGAGCTAACACCATAGTCCGAAGACTACCTTCAAAATTGGAGTAGAACCTTGCAGAAAATCTGCCCTACACAATCTACGGATCTCTGGCACGTCTGTAAGTAGAAACTGTTTACGACCTCACCGTAACCTCCGAAAGAGTACTTAAATTGTCAGAACAACACAGTCAGTTTCTCATTGGACCAAAAGGGATTGTAGTGGTGCAACTGAGTCACAAGACCCCTCATTTTACAGCGTACCTTTCAAAGATGATGCTCGTAATACGTATCTCAGAACAGCCTCAGTTTGGCTTAATCCACTACCCCATTATGGAACTGTGTAGTTACGGCCTGCTAGTTTCGTACAGGGTGCAGTTGGACCGGTTATGAAAGCACGCGCTTTCCACAATTGCCCATTAGTTTTCTGGATGCTGGACAAATGTACGTCAGTCACGGGCCATTAGACTGAGCTAAACCAGACAAGCATTGACCTGGTTGACAGACAGTCAGCAGTTGTTAAGTGAAACTGAGACAGAGTGGATTAACAATATCGCAATTTTTCATCTCGAGTCAGCAATTCTAAATTTTTCACTCTACAAAACGTGGGCAGCTTCCACCACTTCCCACGCCCAGGTGGAGATAACCGTCTCAACGAAAAGAAAACGTTCCCAAATGGGCATTGGTGTGATTTACCTCTGATTTGCCTCAAAAAGCACGCTCGAAGAGGTAACTTGTGTAGAATGCACGACTCTTCATGAACGTGCTAAGAATCGGTCTGTCTCGTAATGTAGCCCGTGAGATTCGGGATGGGAGCAATCTAAAAGTCGTCATGAGGAATTGTTCTTCTTAAAAACCGATTTCTTAGTTCCCCGGGAAGTCAAATGGCACATCTTCCAAACTTTTTGACACTTGCACTGAATGAATTTCCGACTTGATTCTTGTCTTGGATACCGGTCATCTCTGGAATATGTACACTCACTTGGTGTTGGCGATTCTTTAAATGATTCTAGAAGAGGAATTTGCGATTGACTGCAGGTACTCCAACATTGTGTTCAGTTGTGAGAACGGAGTAACCTTGTCGTTTATCCGTTACTTTTACGTACTGTTCGTTTTTGAATAACTGATGTCGAACCGTGTTTCTTCAGTCTAGGGTAGTTCGACTCTACCATATTATTCGAACGGTACTCTTTCTTGGGAGCAAACGTGACTTCTGAAACACAGATTAAATGCTGATGTACTGCTCCCGTTTATCTACAGATGATGCAAACATTGTTCAACTCTATGGTCTGTCGAAAATGCACAGAGATGATGCCCAACTGTGACTAACAGTATCCTTGCCTAGAACTCCAGAATGATATCTAGCTAATGACCCGTTATAATTACTACGATACTTCATTCATGGGTCACAACAACTTATCACCAATACTGGAAAATTCACGCAAAAACTGTAAGACGTCAAGATGAAGAAAAACAAGGCGCCGATTTCATTGGACGTCACTGCGCTCCTCATACCAATTAACTTTATTCTGGCAAAGAAAAAATTGCATGGACCACTGCAAGAGAAACGTCGCCCATATGAATTGCCAAAACCGAATATTATATGCAACCTTAAGGGACTGTGCCTTTCTGTATGTTTCTAGTTCATTGATCAAATCCACAAACGCATAGGGGGAAATTCAATGGGACCTCCCATTCATCGCTGAAGCGGCCATGTGAAGACTAGAGAACATCCCGCTGCTAAATGTTAACCATAAATGGTAGATGCAATATGTGGACGATGCATTGGTAGTGCGCAAGCGTTCGGAGATAAGCAGTGCACACGAGCTACTTAACATTTTCGGGGATGTTAAACTCATTGTGGAAAGATAAAACGCTCTAGTCGGCCGAAAGGACGAACAACAACAACAACACGAAGTGACTAATCTGACTTCGGATGAACTGGTCATCCTACCACCGTGTCTGAAGACAGACGTCCACCGACCTTCATCAAGCCATCACAGTTCAATTGTTCACGCTCAAACTCCTGAGCACTAATAAGGTCACTTCGTTTGACAATGAAACGTTTGTACGCCAAATTTTAAGCTCAGCTAACGATGAAATAGCAAAATCATATTCAGGATTGATATTCCAACTGAGGCACAAAACTGGGGATTTCATCAGGCCTTCAAACGCATAGTCCGTGCAATATCACTGTGGCAGTTGTGTCCACCTGATGAAACTGCACCTGAAGAATAATCATCTTAGCCACAACAATTTCATACTAGTGTACTCATTGTTTTACAACTGCCGAACACCCTCGGTGGGTCACGTGAGACGTTCGTTTAAACTTAAGTAGCACCATCCAGACTGGGTCGCGACTGTTTTGGTCAGTCAATAATGTTGTGTCCGCAAAAGACGCTTGGCCAACAGGTTGGTGCACTGCGCAAACTTCCGTATAGGTCATGCCAAAAACTGAACCACAAACGTGTACACTCATTTGCACGACGGACATGCACTCACATACATTGGATGACAGCACGTGGTCATTCGCCTCGGTGAAAGTTCTCACACATCATGTACACACAGTTTCGATAGTCTCTTCTTGTCCGTCATGTTCGGAGCTTGTCCTTCTGCTCCTGAATGTCCCCTCTGGGTAATACACTACTTGTGAGTAGTATACTACTCACAACGAAACTGCCTGTTATACAACACTCCTCCCCCTTCTGAGGTTCCTTGGTTCCTTCGCATTTGTCGACGAATCCTCTGATCGACGCGGTGTTTCCTCCCGGATTATTGATCTTCTGGTTCGTCGCGCCGGCATCTCGTGCCACGTTGGTAACTCACTAGCGTGCACTCGTTTCGTCTCGCCGTCCTTCTTGAACGTGTATACTGGGCCTCGTCTGGATATTACCAAATACGGTCCTTTCCATTTAGGCAGAAGTTTTCTTGATCCTGGCCCGCTGGCACCCGTGTTCCGATGGTCTAGATATTTCACCCGTTCTCCTAGATTGAACATTCTAGTCTTGCCGAACCGTTGCCTTGCGGATTGCTCCTTTGTGCGTGCCTGCGATGCTTTCAGGTTTCGTTTGGCTCTTTCTCTTTCGGTTACCAATTCTTTAGTGAAACCAATGCACTCTGGCCATACCCCAATGTCGTGATACACCGGAAGTCGAGGGGTTCTACCGTACATCAATTGAAATGGAGATTTCTTCATGCTGGCCTGCACAGACGCCCGGTAGTCCAATAACACCAGTAGCAACGCAGACTCCCAGTCTCCTCCTTTGGCTGATAACCATTCTTTGACCGTTCGGTTGTTACGCTCAGTTAGGCCATTCGTCTGTGGGTTATACGGCGTCGTTCGGATGCGCTTTATTCCCAGTTGTTGCATGCGTGTTCGAAACTCCTCGCTTTCGAAGCATGGTCCCTGATCCGTCAAGATCGCCTTTGGTACACCGTGGTTTGCTAC
>QNGE01001221.1:56996-80323 GCA_008508345.1 Paragonimus westermani | reverse complement strand
TCGAGATGATCGCGGATCGAGATAATCGCGTGATAAATACGGCAGAGATACGGGATGGATCGTTGGAGGTTAGAATGACATATAATGGTATTCGCTACACGACGGAACTGATACTTGGTGTCTAGAGCGACTGGAGTATCCTCAGAAGAGTATGGTGTGCAAATGAATGTTTCCGTTTCTAGTCGTGCTCAGACGCTTAAGTAGTGTGTTGGTTTCTCCAATGGAGTAACGTATGTGTTGTCCGCCTTCTGGATTCACAACACTACTCACAACGAAACTACCTGTTACACAACAGCAATAGTGCAGAAGTTGCACACAATATATCCGGATCACCGATTTGATTCACACCCAGGTATCCTCTGCAGTCTGCAAGATTCCGGGTCACCATTCCAGATTGTTCAGATGGCTGGTGTTGCCAGTCATGAGTCGATTACTTTTCGTTAACACAATCCGAGTTCGCATAAGCCCAGTCCAAAAGTTATATTGTAGCGAAAAGGCGTTCAATAAAGCACAACCTTTATTGTCCAACTCGCTGGTTGTCATGCTAAATGCGCTCTCGCGTTTATGAACCAGAGTTCTCGTCTACAGTATAAACCCGGTTTCCGCTCACACGTTGGGTACACTCCTGCCGGTTATGTGCGTGTGGCCGACGTCTTCTGTCGGGAGGGGGGTTCGCCTGCTCCTCCTCATCTGTTGTTTCGATCTAGTCGAACGGTGGTTCATCCGGTCACCTATGCTGTCCCTGATCCGCTTCACTGTGGGGTTTTGGAGGTACCTCCCTGTAGTGTTGAGGTATTACACCGAGAGTTAGAATGCTCATCCCCGACTTGGCCATCCATCACAATATCAGCAGCCTGTATCTCCGCCAATAAACCTAACCAAAGCCCTGTGACGATAGAATTAAATGTATTGGTGGTAACCTGGAGAATGACGTGCCAATGAAATTAAATTTCCAATGTTCTTAGCCTAGTTGTGTGATGGAATCAGCAGGAAAGCTCTACGTTGCGATTCACTACTTGAGCCAGTATAAATAGATTGATGTATGATGCTAAGGTCACAAGTTCTCGAGGAAAAAATTACACTGAATAGTCAACCGTTCGAACTCTTCTGGGGAGAACAGAATTTGCCAAGGGGAACAGGGGAAAAGAGGTCGGACGGGTTACCAAACGAGCTGTCGAAACTACCTAGGTGGATAGATCAGGGGTGGAGGCGAAGGGATTTTCTACCTCGTAGCAATATTTTTTTTGGAATGAGTACATATATGGTGCATTTCACCCTTCTTTACTTCAAACGCTTCTTAAAATCACAGTGAAATAAATAGTAAGCGTAACAGAATTTATTTTCAGGAACAGCTTTATACAAGTCGCGTTATGTACATAACCTATGACAACCCAAAGTTGGTTACCATGCAGCAACTGGTAACAGCTGATCGGTACCGTTAAGGGAACTTCAGCTACGCGCCAGAAGGTCCTAATCCCTAAACAGAAGACAACTGGTCATCAGCTTTCAGTCTAGATTGAACCAGGAGACACTAGAACGGTTGAAAATCCGACTGTTCGACAGGTGTGGACCAAGGAATAAATAAGGGAGTAGAAACCAACTCACGTAATTTCGAATGCGGGGGTTTACCCTGACCGAGTCGTATTAAAGGACAGCGTCTGCACACCTGATCAATGTGGTTAGGCTCGCCAACTCGGGGTTGTTTAGTCCAGATGCTTCACATCACTCGGCTCTATCATCGTGCCGTGCTCAAAATTCCACGGTTCTCAATGACACTAGCCGCTAGGACATTCTGACATGCAGTCCTGTTTTCACGTAACGGATCTCATCACACCGTGATAGTTGCGATATTTCTACGACTGGGTGAAATAGTAGATCTATGTTCCGAGGTTTTGTACATCCAATGCCAATGCCACATTGTTGTAGCGATACCAACTCATCTAATGCTTACAAACTTGGGCAACTATTTCGCCTTCATTCTTCCAAATCGCTCAACTCTGTTTCCACATGCTTTCACAATCAATGACCTGATAAAGAGATGGTAATCGTGACCGATTTTGCGCCGATTTCACTCATCGCCGAAAGTCCTCCATTGTGTGTTGCTTTTTGCTGTCCTGGCTAGAAGGAAGTCGGACACGACGCAACACTGCCAAATTTCCGGAAGGCGAGTCAGTGCCCTAAGCACGTTGCACTTCCAAGTGTGCTTATAACAAGATAATGTAATGGAAATTTACCACTGAAAGAAGTACAGCGATGATGGATCAGTCGAGGTGGTTTATGGGGATGGCGCTCAGGATCTCCAAATAGTAACCCACTGGATTCTGTTTTGGAACTACTTCAAATAGGGGGTCTACAGGTAAAGGTGACTTTCGGAAACCTTGAGGGATCCAAGAATACGATCCGACCTTTAAAAATACTTCGTAAAATGTGCGGACATCTTACCTAATGATCCCCATATAAATGCTATACATATACTATACTATATATACTAAATCCTGTATATATATACCATATACTATATATATTGTTGGAATGGCTGGAGTTCAAATCCCGGCCGTGGCAAGGATATGCACTACTGACGAGCTCTAGTGAGAGCGAAACTCGAGTCTAGTGCTTCTTTTCGAAAGATGCTGGCTGCAAAGTCTGTTTGAAGGCCACTGCTGCGATCAAATGTGAGTGATGGTCAACTTGAAAATAAACCAAATCCCCGACTACTCATTAGTGATATACTATTGTCTTCATTCGTTTTATTTTCCACGCCATGGCGATGCAGCCACACCGGTACAACAATGGTTGGCCAAATCGCCCACTTAGTATGGTTCCTATCAACACTGACAGGAATGTGAAAGATTGACAAACATATTACCGGATGAGTTCCCACCAGGGCGAACCTTTGCATAAAGCATAACGATAGACTTCTGAGTTTGTAAAATGGAAAGTCAACTTTTTAACCTGATCAGTCCGATCCGGTGGGGTACTGGTCTCTGCGAAAGATGAGGTAAACTTTGATGTGGCTATTCTTCAGGAGACTGCAATATTATTTTTAAAATGGGTGAGGTCACTCGTGACGCACAAGTTTTCCAAATTTTTAGTAGCTGAGTCTCCAGAACTACCACGAAATGTACCACTTATTTTTGTAAGCATTTAAAGCATTCGTATAAATTAAGTCAAGATTAAGTAACGATACATGAGTAGCGATACGTGAAGAAAAAACTGACAAGACATCAATAATGCGTACATTTGGGATGTAGTTTGTCGTGTCAGTGTGAAATACGGAAGTTGATCATGTCGTAGTGGTGAAAACTGACCTGACTGATGCGGACGCAAAATACCAGGGAATTCACGTTTGAGCCGCTTATCTCTGACTGCGTATACTCTCATGGAGAATACTCGATTTTGGTTTTGAATAAACTCCAAATCAGACTTGAGGCAGAACCACAAAACTGAACAATCTCACGAAAGTGAAAATACCTTACGTAACTTACGATTTGTGCGATATGGTCTCACACTTCCACAACATAGCCAAATCGTCGAGTAAATCACATTTCCGATGTATGCTTTTGATATGCATTCGCAGAGACCTCGAAAAAAAAATTGATTGCTTTCTCCTAAAACGCGTTCTTTTACACCTGTGAAGTTGTTAAACACAGTTTCGAGTTATTGGGTTAAGGTCTTAAGAAAAGGGTTGAGCGAAAAGCAGCTACACTGGTCTTTCTGACCAGTTTGCTAAATTTACGCCCTCGGCATTCATCTGCCAGTGGATTAATGGGATTCGGAGCTATGTGAAATGTAAACTTTGGACAGAAAGAACACATTGATAATCTTGATTGCGGATCCCCACCACCTGAATAACAAGTGACCCAGAGCAACGAGTACGTTCCGTTACTCGAATCGTTCGAATGGAAAATCAGACACTGTACTACCCAGCAAAAACGAAGTAGTACGATGGCATTTCGTGGTAAAAACTATGAACGTACTTTTGTCAGTGGTTTTCACTGGCAGAACCCATGGAAAAAATAAATTCGGATCCAAGGAGAAATCGTGAGTTAGTTATTTCAATTCGCTATGATGTGTACCTACTGTACACTTTTGATTGGTATCTGGAGCTTGCTCAGTGACCATAGCATCCTACCGCAAATCATTAGGCGTACAAAAGTAAGCATGGCACATACATTTTCCAGAACTATTCACCCGAGAGGCAACGATTGGCTGATGTTGTCTTGTTAAACATACGGTGACTTCTACCTACCGAACATTGCAATTACGTCTCGTATTTGTCGCCTGGGAGTCAGCCCACGCTACTGAAGTAGGATTTTGCTACGATATGATCTTCCAGAAGTCCTGACAAATAGAGGAGTGAACAGTACATTAATTCTTAACAAACAATAGCCGTTGCGTTGTCTGTAAGCAAAGGGCTAATAGCCAACATTAAATTGCTTTGATTTTCAGAACTACTTTAATGACGATACTAACTTCCCATCGCACTGTGATCCCCTTGGCAGTATGATAGTTTTAAAACGTTATACCGCACCTAGTAATTGTTTGGTCACCGCAGATTGAGTGAACGACCGCATTATACGAAGCAGGCCTGCCTGGCATCGTTAAGCCGTCAACACCAGTCTTAATACAGTATTGACAAGGGTGATTGACCAGGCATCTTTTGTGCCAGTGACCAACAGGCTAATGTTAGATGAGATCTGTAGGAGCTGAGTAGAAATTGTTAAGCTACTTGTACCCTGAGCAGTTCCTCCTGTGCACACAGATGAAGTGTTACAAAGCTCTGTATTGAAAAATGAACTGCTCGATTGCAACTAAAACAGCTGTAGTAAAATGGTGAAGACAGTATCGAAGCCTAATGTAGCGAGAAGGCTTCCAACAAAGCACAACCTTTACTTGAATTTTGAAACACTGAGTTCCCTTTAACCACCTCATCAGAGCAGAAAGAAGACACATATTGCGATATGATAACATTTCATTTACTCTCATCAGTCGCAAACGTAAAACATGTCAGTTATATACAACAAATATTTAACGACACACAGGGACTAGACACACATACAAGCACACCAGATATTATTATGTAATCATGACCATGGCAACCCGACCGGTTGTTTCAACCACTTCTGTGCACATAACGTCGGTTGGTAAGTTCGAATGAGAATCGCTTCGCAAAAGGCTAGTAACTTCGGATTTCGGTTGCGCAACAGTATCTTGAATGAGTTAACCGGGTCAACTTGATGACCTGTTGTCATGAGATGTTTTGCAATCGATGACGTTGGATTTCGAGTAGTCAATGCGTCAATTTGGGACTGGTGCGTCATCTGATGTTTCAACCACTTCGGGATGTGTTCCGCGACTCGCTGTGATAGTTGTCGGTCTGTTCTGCCTATGTAAACGTCACTGCAACTGCAAGTGAACTGGTACACAACATGGGAGACAGAACAGTTTGACAAACTACTTTTGCGTTTTCGGAGAACTGGTCCACTAGTGGTATGAAATAAGCGCAACTGCGCAGCCGCATACGATCGAGCTAGGGCTGATTTTAATTTGTGCTTTATGTCATTGGATAGATGATCACCCTTGAATGGCAAGAATAGGCAAACATCCTTCTTTTGAACCGTCAGTACAGGCTCAGAGCTCTTCTTCACCGTATTGTGAGCATCAATGAATTTGTCGGGGTATCCATTTGTTAGTAAAGTTCGCCTCAACAACTGTTCTGTCTTCAGAGTGTCCGGAGTACAAATACGTTTGGCTCTCTGAGACAACCTTTACTGTCCGAATCGCCAGTCACATGCAACGCTCTCTCTCGTTTATCAGTCATAATTCCAATCCACAACACCCCCCGGTTTCCGTTCACATGTCGTGTGCATTTCTGACCGGTTCACGTGTGTGAGCGGCGCCTTCTATCGGGGGTTTTCCGCTTGCCATTCCTCGTCTGTTTGTCCGATTTCGTTGCGCGATGGCTCGTCCGGCTGCACGTGCTGTCCGCCATCCACCCAATGTTGGCCCTGACCGTATTCCAACATCATGCCGAGATGTTCCTCTAAATGTTGGAAAAACCACGCCTCCGATCTGGCCGTCTGTCGTACTTCGCCTGCCCTGCCTCACCCGTTGGTCCGATCCAGTCGAGCGATGACTCACCCGGTCGCGCACGTTGTTCTTGATTCGATCGCGGCAGGCTTTTGAACGTACCTCCCCCGGGTTGAGGTATTCGGCCGAGCGCTCGAAAACTCGCACCTCCGGCCTGACAATCCACCACAATAACACTCTCACTCTAAAGTCACGAACAGCCACATGCGCCGCTTACTTCTTTCATTCCGGACAGCCATTTTAATGGCATTGTTGCGTTCACGAATATATCCTATCCCACATTAGTCACGCGATGCTGCTTGTTCGTCTTGCTGTTGAAAACAATTAACCATGTATAAAAATTGCAGTATACCAAGATCACTCACGCACCGCCACGCGTAAGACAGATTTAGGGACTCAGCGTTTCAAAGGACAAATGTTAACACAGGATGCCTCATGGTTAACGCTAGTGATAACATCGGTAGGTTCCAAGATGAGTGAAGTGCAGAATTCCCCACCTTTTGTTCATTCACCTTTGAACGATGCAATCCGTCATACCAAGCATCGTGTTTCACAGTGGTAATTAGTACTTTTTCGTAATTATAAGTCGATGGAAACGCTGTACAACAAAACTAGGTTTCGGTTTACCAAACGAATAAACTAGAGTTGAAAGGTTGATCTAACAAGTGATAGTTCCGTTATAGAAATGGAACACTATGCAAACGGTGCAGACACACTGTGAAACTACGACAGAGCATTTAAAGTCAGAACCAAATCTGGATAATTGTATACAGAACTAGTTGGAATGTATGAACGTGGTGCGTCTCAGTACTTGATGGTATGAGAACAAGACGATGGGCGGTTTCCTGCTGCACTAAATTGCGAGAATGACCTTTTCGGTTATTGTAGGCTGAAAAGGAAAGCCGGGAGCTGCAAAAACAAACGTACCCATTAAATTTTGCACTAATGGCAAAAGAATTACGGGCATATAATCGAAGGGTTCAGTGGTCACTTGAGGGAGGTCACTCACAGGTGGCCGCAACATCCGCATTCATAAATGACACTTTGTCAGCTGTCACACTTCAAATTGGTGAACGACATAGTTCTCCCGTTATGGCTTTCTGATTCATATTAAACCGTCACAAACCTTTTAAACAAGGAATATATTTACTGCCGAATAGCCACCGATTTCAGTCTGTGACCATCTTACTGGGCCATTTCCTACCATCCTTCGGCAATGGATGTATTGTGAGGCGCGTTCGAAACCATCAGACGTGCAAGAGTTCGATTGGAATTGTGTAATAAAGCTTGCTGCTGTGTTGTTAGCGCCGTTTTGGTTTTAGTTTACGTAAGTCGTGTGCATGGCTTACTGAGCCATTGGCTCACGCTTATTTGCATTGGATCCACTTACGGGACTTACAGGAACCCCCGCTTCGGAAGAACGGTGTCCCTCGGTGTCCCAGTTTCCTCAGAATTGATCTGCAAGTTTTACGGTCACGAATGTAGAAACGGCCGGCTTGCATGTTACAATATCAGTGCCTAATCAGCGAAAGAATGTGTAGCCGCTGAGTACCGAAAAGGTTCACTCGGGAACGAAACAGATTTGCAAATGATAGACCGAACATGTAAATGACTGATGACAGTCTGGAACGGATACTTTCATTTCACCAAGGACACGTCGGACTTGGTGGCCCCGGAGTGACCAGTTCGTTCTACATCGCCGCCTGTCTAATTCTCCCTATGTTCAGTTATGTTTGGATCACACGTTTCTCAGTCCGATTTACCGGACAGTAGCTGCGCGCAGCCTGGTCTGATCGAATTATCATGCCGCAACCAGATCACACTCCCGATATCCAGGCAATCTGACGACCGAATAGCGTAGTGAACGGGTTTGTATTTGTCTCGCGGTAAAACATAGCGGAGACCACTAGAGAGTTTAATATAAAGCATATGGGTACACGAGCCGCCACTTCTAAATCAGTTCGAAAGCTGATGGAAACTGTTCATGACTTGCAAAGATGTAGTCGACCGGGCACATCAACAGATGATTGTTCTGTAATGTATGAGAAACAGCCTCCCAAAAGTTCGCCTGTCGGTTCACTCAAGAATGTGACCGTTTGGAGTCCACTGTATGCAGGATAATTAAAGGATACAAGTATTGGCCATATCGGTAGGCCTGATTACAGGAGTTTCAGTTTTCGAGTACGGAAAAAAGTGAGTCAGTTTGCTTCTGGTATTGAAGAAACCGTCATCCGCTGGACTGAGACAGATACGAAGAATGTTAATCAGATTACAACAATATGCCACTGAATACATCTATCAGTCGGCCACTAGAAGGCTTATAACCAGCACACTGTGCTTCAGTTCGATGGCATGGCGTCCACGGATTACACTGCAACCTTTATCACAGGCCTCAGAGAGGCAGTGGCGCTGAGCACTTAATTAAAACTTCTGGTTGGAACAATGAGGAATGGATGACCACATGATAAGAAAACCTTATTCGAAGAACTGACAGTCTTCATCAGCAACTGCCATCAGTTTGCTCAAAAACACACCTCACCACTCAAAAGATAAAGAATTGCAATGCCAAATACATTTAAGTGGAAAACGTTAAAGCAAGATCATCGTGTAAACAGCTGTATTTAGGTTCGTAAAGGATTTCTTCACATGGTCTCAGACGTCAAGTTCTGCAGGAGACGAAATACCAAACGGTATTGCTTGTCGGAATATTGACTCGAGGCGATTTAATGAGTCGTTTCTTTCAATGATCATGGCAAATAATATCTGCAGATATCCCTACGTGTGACAGTAAACAATACTTGGTCATAATAAATCATTTTTGCGGTTTTCATTGGTTAGAATGAGAAGATCTTTACTACTTCCAGTGCGGCTTTTAGAAAGCTGCTGGCCCGATTTGCGGAATATGGCATACCTGTGGTCTTCTTACCAGAAAAAGACAATAGATCACTGGCTCGGAGTTCAAAAAGTCCGCTGAAAAGTGGGACTTTGATTATCGTCAGTCGAATGACTGGGCCGAGGCTGCGATCAGAACTGAAAAGTAACTATTACAGCTTGCTCAGTTTTTCGGAAGTGATCTGTATTTGATGCTACTGGTGAAGCGACGTACTCTAAGCGAGACCACAACCCATAGTTTGGCGCAGAGAATACCGAGAAGAGCACGAACGCACCTACGCATAATGGAAGTTCTAAAACTACAATTAACGAACGAATATGAAGTGCATGGTAATTTGTAACGACGAACAATACACTAAGAAAGATTCCGTGACAAAGGAGCCTCTGACCTACCGTTTACATAGGTAGGTGGAAAAGTAAGGGTACGGTAAAGTCCAGAGAGTCCACGGTGATGAACAAAGGGGATGATGGTGGAGTTGGACTATCGGTTGTGCAAGGCAGAAACCGAGGAGAAATTGAAGAAAAAAAATCGACTGCGTTTCTGAAAACGGGTGACGCCAGACAGAGAGAACCTCCTCACAAACCAAGAAGTGTTATCAGAAACCAGGAACGGAATACGGCGCCAAAAAAGAGGGACGTAAAAAAGTTGCACTGGACAAAGTTGACAATGCTAGGTCAACCAGTGATTCGCGGAAGGTTACTACAATATCGATCACACAAGCAAACTGTCATTTGAGATCAGTGTTTATTCAGGATAGCACTCAAACGCAATATCGGACTTGTAATGAGTAGCTGAGTAGAACAAGTCGTTCAAGTCTGTTAGGCGTCAAGATAAATGAACTACAAAGTGAGCCAAGTTGACCAGCTGAAAAACCGAGGCTTCAAGAACAGGTGTACTTCCTTATTTTACTGCTTCTTCTTGCCAACCGTATTTTAGCGAAAAGACGTTCGATAAAGCATAATCTTTATTGTCCAACTCGCTGGTTGGCATGCCACACTCGCTCTCTCGTTTTTGAAGCAAAGATCTGGTCCAGAGCACAAACCCGGTTCCCACTCTCACGTTGTGTGCACTTCAGCCCGGTATGTGTGTGTATGACCGGCGCCTTCCATCGGGTTTTTTTCTCCAACCGTTCCTCGTCGATTAGTCCGATCCAGCTGAACGATGGCTCATTCGGTAGCCCATGCGTCCCCGAACTGTTCTTTGTGGGCTTTTGGACGTACCTCTCCGCGCGTTGAGGTATTCCACCGAGAGTTGGAATACCACACACCTCCGATTTGATAATCCATTACAGTATAACATATGCAATTCAATAGGACTGAAATTGCTAAGTGCCTTAACTGCTGTCTTTTTCTTCACTTCAGGAAGTTTTCAATAGGGTGTTACCTACAAACAGATGTGTCCGAGCACACAGATATGACAATTCAGCCACGTCTACTGTGACGTCAAAAACGTAACAGTCAACACGATGGCCACTATATTACCCTATGCAGAATGATCGTTTTATGCTTATCAAATGGATCAACGGTGCCAGGTTGACTAAATTTTGAGTACAACCTTACGATATACCAGTTATATCCACACTTCCTTTTTTTGCCTATGACTTACCGGAAGGGAAGGTGTTAGTCGCCTGGAGACACTTCTCAATTTAATCTTCCTTACCAAAGTACAGTTGTTTGCTGTCCACAGATGCGCACTATCAACAGCAGAGACACTATATTTCGAATCCCCTCCCATTATTTACAGTAAGATATATCACAAGCTCTTCACTCGTCAGTAGGGTTGCGGAATTGAACGTCAGCATTCTCTTCCAGATAACTATACTATACTCAGAGAAGTCACATCTTCAGCCGACTTGAGCCTATTAGTTCACGACGCTTCGTCTGTCTATTGTGATCAATTGACCAGCATGCTCGAAGTCTGCGGCGGTATGTGCCGTTAACGAGAAACACTTTCTATTTATGCGAACAGTTTTTCTTTCCTCCCCTCTAGGGGCTTCATAAGAGGGGAGAAAACGATTATAAAACAAAATAACCCTCATCAGCGAAACACACTACAGTAAACCTCATGAATCCCGTACACATCCAAACACTCTGGGGAACTAAGTGCATCGCGAGATGTGAAGAATCAGGAGGATTTTCATTTGATTGAGCCCTTCCGACAAAAACCGACTGTCGACACCGGAAAGCCCAATCATAATTCCACCAGACTAACCAACAATTTCTTTTCATTTGCAACAGAGTTTCTTCCTTTGCTGATACGTGTTACCTCATTAAGAGTTCAGCTAATCTTAAGAAACTTGTACCGTTGAGGCCCAGTAAAGTAAGCACACCTGATGAGTTATTAGCTATAGTTCGTAAGGATTGTGCTGAGTCGTATGTCAGATTCTAGTAGTGTTATTCACCCAGCATTTTAAATATTGTGAAGGTGCTAATTGCTGCAGGATAGTAGGCATACCATTAACCCTTAAAAAGAAGCAGCTAGTTTTAACCCATTTTCATGCACGTCTGAGACATTGAAAGTTTTCCAAGAACTATTATTCGCTCGAACGAAAACTCACATAAACAACACGGACTTTAGTCAATTCGTAAATCGTCGTTTAAGCTCAACTCTTGACGGTCTTGCTTGTCTGGTTGATTTCAACACCAGGTATGATACTGATGTAAACATTAAAGTCAAAAAAGGGTCATTATGCTCGGCGTCTAAGTTGTTTCCCGATTCCACATTATGAAACCAATCGACATGTCAGTGTTTTCATTCTCTCTCAGGGATACACTACTCACCATTCATTTTGTAACGTTAGTCAGAAAATCTCGTATCCTTCGCTGAATCTATAAAACACTTGTCACTACTGCGGTAGCTCTTGTAAACAATTTGTTAATTTGTTGCTTCACATTATTCTAAAAGGTGCAAGAATTTAGCAGCAAAATTTCCGTCTTTTGGGTCTTTGTAAATACGTTGACAAATATGGATGTTGGCACTTATCCGACCTTACCAATTTTCCGTTATTCTTTGTTTCGCGCCACTTGTACACAATGTTTTGTTTAATTTACTTCCACGTACGATCGTTCCTGTGAACTTTATGGTTGTTGGTAGTGTTGTGCGACTCAAGCGGAGCTCGTTACTTGTCCTTCAGGTGCTGAAGATACGAGTGTATGGAAATCCGAAACCAAAGTGCAAAATGTATGCGACCGAGTCGACTTGAAAAAGTTACCTTAACAAATTCTCAATAGCCCCGTTACGATCGGTACACCCTGGAGCACCCGAAGGTCTAGAGAAAAGGGGGTCTTCAGTTCCTAACATGAAGGTTGTTCCTACCGCTCCTGAATTCATGTAGGAACTAAATCGATTGAAGTGAGCTGTTTGTGTCAACCATTGAGCATCACAGTAAAAAAGTGCAGAATTACCGCTGCTGCCATCTAAGCTACAGTAACCTTGGGGGCAATTTAGAATCTTTGTATAATCATATGATGTTTCGGTCACCCACGAAACGGTTGCAATGCTCCACTTGCTTTGTAGTTGAGCGTATTCTGTTGGAAAACTTGTGGTAACTCACAGTTATCACTCTTAAACCGGCACTGCTATCAAGTTTGTCCCTGTTCAAGCCCATTAGGCAGTGATGGACCGGAACAGCAAAACCATGGCGTACGATCAACATCATCTATCTGCCCGGTAGCTAGCACAATGGATACTGTTCAGGAAGTGAGGGAATTTACATACAATTGATGTATAGCTTGTGCACGCCCTTTCAATATGGGTAGTTTTCACTGACTACGGCCACATGATCTAGGAATAATGAGCATATTTAATTTAATAAAACTGATAGCGTTGAGGATAACCAATGTACTTTCTCTTCTGTGTAGGCCAATCCTGACACTTTCATCGACTGACCCGAGAAAGTTGAGTTTACACCGATTCTAGAAATACGTGGTCGTCAAAACGAACTGCGATTGATCGATTGACTTTAAACCAGTTTTAGACAACCGTAGTCTGTCTGCGAGACTGTTTGTCCTACCTAATGGACATTCCAGATAGGTGATAGCACCAAAAAGTTTGGCACAACGAACGCAAGCAAAAAGCGATTTTGACCTTTTTACAGACAAACGGGAGCACATGAAATCCGTGATTTATGAGGCTTAGCTGCCGTTATGGGTTAGAATTTAACGACAAGACCGTTTTTCACAGGCAGTTTCTTAGTTTGCCACTTGGGTTCATTCTTTCGAGTTTAACCGTCAATTCGAGACTCAAAACCCATTTGCTATAATGTGAAATAATGGGATACATGTGGGGTGCTGGGTGAACCAGACTCTCCAAATATGCACAGCTAGAATAGACCAATCGTTTCATCGAAATCCTTAGGGCCTGTTGGCCAACTACGGATTGCAACCTCTCGGTTGACACTTCCAACCACGATTGACCGCGTTCAGCAGGACCGTTTGTCACATGCTTTGATTAAGTTCAGGATTCGCTCTAAATTACACTGTTCACTGTTTCTTACAGCAGTGAATACTGTGTTGTAGACAAGGGCGCCAATCAAGTGCGTCCGACATCAGAGTCACTTCGTGTGGCGCATGTTTGCGGCGTCTGTTTGGCCTCGAAACTCAGGTTTTAATTAAGAAAGCGGGCGAATGTCGAAGCGTCTTGCGTAGACGTCTTGACAATTCCCTGTCTGTCAGGGCGAAGTGGGCTTAAGGCCGGGCACTGAAACGAGGGTTGGGAAAACAGGTGCTCGTGAATGAGGTTTTGGCATCACGTGCGTGTGTCGCACGCGTTGGATTTTCTCAAGACCTCGAGCCGCACTGTCATGCTGAGAAGCCCGATAGCACGATGTAGCAATGACAGTTTGGAAACAGCACAGTTATAGAAATGACTGCACAGTATGGCGTTGGGCTGTCGAATTGTTTGCCTCACAATCATGAGAATAGGAGTACAAACAGCGAACAGAGGACACGAACTGCTGGTCAGTTTTATCAAAAGCAAACTTAGGTCTTAGCACTTTTCTTAAAGGAATGGGTTGAATAATCGACTTGAACACAAATACTGCTAACACATATGAGCAACGCACAATCGGTAATAATTAAGATCTCAATTAGATCGCTAAGTACTTGTGACTTGGAAATTATCTTTGGGTTATTCAACCACAGTACGCCAAACATGTTTCGATAAAGTACTTAAATCAAATTTCGTACACATGGGTAGGTACTGATAGAAATATACTGCTTTCATGCTTGCGAAAATCAGTCAGACGCCAGATGAGCACCTGGCCACACAATGTCTAAACCACCAAAATGTCATTTTGCCATTTTTTCTACTAGATAAAGAATCGACCACGGAATTTGTACGATAACCCACTCGTTTGTCGCTGGTTAGGTCATATGACCCAACACCTGTGTAAAGATATCAGGCAGCATCGTGTTGTCTGGACTGGAAGTGATTAAAGTCAATCAGTTGCTACAGTATTTGTGGGTAATCTAACTGATAACCACCGACGGGTAGAAAACTGAGTAAAACTCGTTTTTGAGCGAGCTTTGGTCACCGCCGAGGCCGTCGTACTTTGATTACGCGGTCCGTTGAAAACTGGCTACCTTCAAAAACGAAAGCAAAGTTAGAACTTGTGGAATCAACCAAACCTTGGTTATTTTATAGACAAGTTGCATCAGTAAAATGAAGAATTACATTCGGCGTCGACGCCATTGGATTTCTTATTGGTTGGCTCGTTCCGCCTGTGGCCAGTTTGTTTTAACCCGTGACGCACTTAAAAAAAACTGTTTTACTTCGGTGCTGGTTATAAAAAATTCGACGCTACGCCAGCTTGCCATCCGGATTGGTCACTGCATTGACATGTCAGTTTGTTCGGATTGTAGGCACTAGCCGTAGCCTTCTGCAAATCACTAGTTGACTTCGTACTGTCAATCCTTGTTTCAGTCCAATGAAAATTTAATTCAGTCGCTCTGGTGGTATCCACCAGTAATCATCTCATTGATATGGAATCAACTGACGCGTCACTTTTCGTTATGAATGTATGACAAATAGCTGACCTTTAGTTGTGCATGTCATAGTTTACGTTGGAAGTTTCAAGATGGAAATTGATCGAAAACATGTTGACCATATTTCTGTTCTGAAAATACGACGTTATGTTTTGCGAGTCCCCACTGTTGATTACTTTTCTAATAAGCTGCGGTAGCCAACCTATTTTGGTTAGGTTTTCTCGATCTACCTCTATTTACTTACCATCACAGAAGGGATTGGAAGTGGATCCTTTTGGTAATCATCTTCCGAGATAACTTGAGAAAAACGAATTTATTCGGTTACCTAACGCCGTGTTCACCGACGCCTACCAGCCCATATAATTCCTGCATTTTTCTTAATTGTCTTAGAGAGGTCCAGAGGGATCCTGTCCACTGGATAACTCAGGATCGGCGTGCAATAAACCAGACTTGATAGAACCCTAGAGGGTTTGTTCGCTAAAGTGCAGAATTATGACGACAACAACAACAACAACTGTATTTTCCTCAAGCAGAGAACTGGATGCCAGAATGAGGAGAAATTAACCTAACACTAGGTGAGATGTCACCTAATCGGGCTCAGTGGTGTGAATGCTGCCATTGTTTGGTCGAGTTGTCTTCGAAGTGAGTGTGCTTAATTACATGGGACAGTGAAAGTCGTGAGGAAGTTGTCTAGCTGTCGACGCCTTACTTTCACCTATAGCTTGTTTGTTTATTTACAAGTTGTAAGTATACTGATTTTGAATGGTTGAAAATAAAATTAGCCATTCATTAGTAGTTAGGTTTCCCTCCTTCTCCTTTTTCTCTTTCTGGCTTTTCCTTCATGATTGTGCTGCAGTTGAGCACAAATGAGAACCAGTTATATATCGGTGTCTATGATGACGACGATGAACTTCTTTGATGGAATCAATTTCTACACGAAACGCACGTAACAGTAACCTCTATGAGAAACACTTGTTCAACCGTTTGGTTTGATCACGTCTGTTTGTATGCATTTGAGTAAGTGTCGGATGCGTCTGCACTTTGGTTGATTGCTGCCGTCTGCCCAGTAGATAAACGATGCTCACAGTACAGTTAGCCACAAGATGTGGACGGTGGTCAGATTTCAGCTAAGCGTTAACAAAACTGTGATCTATTCAGTAACGCTTGATGAGATTGTGGCCTAGTTCACTTAAGACCAGTTATGAACGTGTTTCAGATAGCAGACGTTCAAAGGTCATTAGAAACTGAACTACTAAACGTTTCGTCAAACTGACAAACGTTGTACATAGGTATTTCACCAGTGCCTCGTGCAACGAGTTGACAATAACTTTCACTACGCAATTTAACGCGTTGGTTGTGTGCTGAAGCCGACCAATAAGGATATACTTAATAAATGTGGTCAACTCAATACAGCTAGCCAGGGAAGCCGCAAGACCTAACCTGTGAGAAGATTGATCCAACTTGCACATTCTTATTAAGTTTACATGTGCTTAAAAATTGAAACAGAGTTTATGGAAACTTGGGACGTAAGGTGCTGGCGTAGTCAACGTTGCGAGGTGCAGCTGAAACCGGTTCGGCAGGCACGATTTAAATCCAAACTGATCTTCGAATCAATATTGTACACGAGGATCTTGGACCAACGGATTCCAGTTATTGAACGAAGACAATTATGCACAGAAGTGATATTGTCCTAATCCAGTATCATGTGAATGTTGATGGGCTATCCTGCAAAATGCTGTCATATACCTGGCAATGCAACCTCCGCTTCTCATTCTGACTCCGCGTTAAAAAGTGGAGACCTTGCCAAAATCCGCAATATTAAAGTCTACGAAGAGATCATCGAAGGGGAACTCATAAATCCACAGATTTCGACTATCAGTTCAACAACTCCACCATGGTAAGTGCATGAATATCAATGTCAATTTTCCAGAAATTCACTTACAGTGGCACCCTCCTTGGTAGGGAAACAGGCACACGCTCATCTCCGTAACTACTCTCAATGCAACTTTGACGTTGAGTCCATTAGGTTGTGAAACCTTCACTGATGTTGTCGGGGTCAAAGTCTTGTCTATCACCATATCCCATTGAAACTATGAAGAACAGCTTCACCTGTTGAATTCCCATTACATCTGGCAGTTTACTGTCGACAGCCTGATCGTTTCTTTCTGAATTTCCGTACCTTGTTGGAAAAGTTTTTGAGGATGATTTACTATATCGTCCCCCTTGGTACGCGCTCAGTCGCTTGACCCAAAAACCAAGAAATCAGAAGAGACGCGGTCGCACTGTTTAGTGGACGAGCGAGACAAAACTTAGGCCACAGAAGCTCTAGATTTATAGGACAAACGATTACCATGGATGGTCGACAGATACGAAGCGAATCAAATGAGACAGTCATATATGGCAGTCAGGGCGTCAGAACAAATCACGTCACAGGGGGTATCAGAAGGTAGCCGCGAGAAGACACTGACCAGATAGCGCACAGGCGTTCGACCGCACACCTGCAATCTGATTGGCTGAGTGGGACCTTACCACCACCCACGACCATAGCATACGAGCTGGGCCGGCCGATCGATATGACGTGATGCGTCCTGGCTGTCTCGTTAGGAAATGCGCCTCCTAACAGAATTCCTTGAAGAATCGCAAGAAACGAGCCCTTGGACATTTGGTCGAGGAAATCCTTCCATGTAACACCCAACGAAACTTTAACTCCCTTTAACGATATAGACACTACGGATGAGAATTTGCGGAAGATAAAAGTATGTTTGCCAACTGCTTCGAGATATTAATAAGTCGAATATCCCTCATGAGTTCATCAGAAGTAAGAGGTGTTTAGGTGTCTGTTTTTGGAAGGAGACTTAGAATGGTCAGTATACTCACCTTTTCAGTTACGTGCCACTCAGGCAGAAGAGAAACCTCGTTTGTAGTTTAACACAGAGGGCTATGAAGATATACTTAAATGATACGATTGAAGCAGAAGTGATGTTCGTACGGCGGATATTCGCCAAGAACGCTTACTCTGTAAACTTTACTGATAGACATATGGAACTGACAGGACCGAAAGCTAAGTTCCTATCGACGGAAAAGAAGTTGATTTACATGACATTAGCCCACAAAGACAAGGCGTTGGCCGAAATGGTGACTCGTAGAATAAGTAACAAAACTGAGAAGATCTGCAGTGCGGCACGGCTGCGAACCTCATTCAGATCCAACTCAGCATTCCACATACAACTCAGAGGTACGTTGCCTAAATGCGTGTCCTCATTTTGTGTTTGCTCTTTCACATGCTTCTATGGACCAGGTTACGTCGATCGCACAACCAGACGCCTCTGTCAGAGGATACGTATGCAGCACCACACGTAGCTGACTAAGGGCAAAGCGAAGTTCATTTCGAGTGCAATTCTAGCGTACCTCGTTGACTCAGGACACCAAGTCTCACTGGATGTGGCTTTCCCATCCACTCACTGCTTTCCCAGTAGCCATTTCAGAGGAATCGAACTTCGTACTCTGGCCACCGTTGCGCAATTCACAGTTGTGCGCTCAGAAGAAATTTGTTCAGGCTGTACTGTCACCATGGCCTCCTGTTACCCAATTGCGACCTCCGGAGGCCAATTTGGTCATCTAATTTTCTTCCCATTCGCAACCGTGTCACGCACTTGTGTGACTAACTGCTCTTAGTTTTGCTCGCCCCATAACCACCGTGATACAAGGTGTTTTGTAATTTGTTCGATGACAGAAAAATGAGAACAGATTGTTCGACAAAACACCTTTTACCTCTGACAGTAACATCTAGTGATGGATCCCTAAAAGTCCAAGGGAGGTTCAGATACACACTAGTGGCCGTAACACTCGTGATACAATCGTCATCAGAGTTGGTCCGAGCTCAACAGGGACCACGCAGCTACTGACTTACAGGAAACCGTCAGGCCTACGGAGACAATGAACAGACGTTTGGAAAGCAAATCCAGATGACTCCTTTGATAACGTAAACATTCTCCTTCTCACAGGCGGTTCTGAGTCCCCGGATGACGTAATACTCGTAAGTCTGGCTGAAATTGGGGCTTCGTTTTTTGCAATCGGTGCATGCACAATGTCAGCTGTCGAGCTACAAGAGGAGGCCGTGTTTATAAGGTGCTCTTAGAGTTATTGATAACCAAATTCTGACAAAGGACAAAATCACTGAATGGATTTGAATATCTGAGTGTTGCACAGAACGCAGCTTCACGATGGACCCACATCTTTAATTAAGTGCCACATTTTGGGCAGATTTTCTAGGTCACTAAACTGTGAGCATTGTTCGTTCGATGCTCAAGTAAGCAGTTTATCTGGAATTTTCTAAACAACGCTCTACTTCAGATGACTGCCGAAGACCGACTTCTCCGTTCATGTTACTACGGAACTCCCAGAAGTGAACTGCCAAACAGGTGAGGTGATGTAATCAAGTGGAGCTTCCGACAACTTGCGGAGTGCGGAACGTTTGGAGCTGATTAGGAAGGAGAAAAGATGAATGGTACAAATTTTCCGAGGCATTGAACCAGTTTGAGAAATGTAATACCAATCATGATGTTTTTCTAAAGGATACCTGTACACCTTCGGGGCAGTGTGTGTGAGGGGATGGACGACGAACTAAAACCTCAAATTCTCCGCGGACTTTCCAAATAGTCCTGGCGAAAGAAGAGAATCATGATGGCCTTCGACAATGTGCTGACCACAGGGAGCTGAATGAAGCGAAGATCTGATTGATATACCTGGACGCGTCGTGTGTATCAGATTGTTAAATCTAACAGCAAACTATTGATAATGGAAAGTTGGAAAGGGTGATCGACCTAAGATGGCCTTCCAGGTATATTCTGTCCGTTTGTTACTGAAGCATATGATCTCGTAGGCTAATATCCACTGTGTGATACATATACAGTGTGATGGGGGTTTGAGACTTTTACTCTCAGACAAGCAAACTAGACACTTATGACCGTGTTTCTTACGATATTCGTCGAACCGATAACGGTAAACCTTTGTTGCGGTTTTGTGCCAAGAACTGCCTGTTTATGGCTGGTGGTAGCACTCGACCGGCTGGAAGTCAGTGTGCCAAGTGGGGACCTTCATTGCCAAGTCAACTGTAAACGCAGACTGACGGAATAATCCTCAGCTGTCAGTGGCGTCACTATTTTCAAGATTGTAAATTAATCGAGTTCATCTGTGTGGACTCCGATCATCGTTGGTATGTGCCAAGTTCACTCTGTGCGGTAGTGGGAAACCTCCTTATTAACAAACAAGTTGACGTAGTTAAACCAATGGATACATCAACTCTCCATCTTTAACAGCGCGCACCTGCGTCTAACTTGAAATCCAACCCACTGAACGGCGCTGAAGTATATGGAGGCACGGATGTGACCTGCACGTCATAAGTATGGCGCTGCTTTACGTGACCCTACTGTTCGTTCAGCCTCCAATCACTGTGACAAAATGTTTCTCTGCGATTATTCGAACACATTGACGCTCACCAGAATGTTTGATACGAAAGCAGATACAATTCAGTTTAAAAGACCGCTCGTTTAAAGTTTCAGAAGAAACAGGTCATAGGAATATAGATGTGAGTCACGCATTCTGCAAAGTCGATAACGAGACTGTCTATAACATGCAGTGCCTTCTAAGATGCTAGACGGAGCACTTCCAGCTTAAGTCTTAGTGGCTACCCGCACCAGTATATGCACGTGTTGTACTATTTGGTCCATTGGCATTTTTTGCCCTGGGAAGAACTCAAACCTGAAAGATCATGAAGCAACTGGCAACGACCAGCTCCTCCTTGGACTATCCATAACTGAAGGCTAGTATTAGTCGAAGAGCTAACAGTTGTGCACGGGAACGTCTGGATCTGTGTGTAGTGAGGATAGACGATCGCACCATACTACTCACACCACTATTCAGTNAATGGCTATATATACCATATACTATATATATTGTTGGAATGGCTGGAGTTCAAATCCCGGCCGTGGCAAGGATATGCACTACTGACGAGCTCTAGTGAGAGCGAAACTCGAGTCTAGTGCTTCTTTTCGAAAGATGCTGGCTGCAAAGTCTGTTTGAAGGCCACTGCTGCGATCAAATGTGAGTGATGGTCAACTTGAAAATAAACCAAATCCCCGACTACTCATTAGTGATATACTATTGTCTTCATTCGTTTTATTTTCCACGCCATGGCGATGCAGCCACACCGGTACAACAATGGTTGGCCAAATCGCCCACTTAGTATGGTTCCTATCAACACTGACAGGAATGTGAAAGATTGACAAACATATTACCGGATGAGTTCCCACCAGGGCGAACCTTTGCATAAAGCATAACGATAGACTTCTGAGTTTGTAAAATGGAAAGTCAACTTTTTAACCTGATCAGTCCGATCCGGTGGGGTACTGGTCTCTGCGAAAGATGAGGTAAACTTTGATGTGGCTATTCTTCAGGAGACTGCAATATTATTTTTAAAATGGGTGAGGTCACTCGTGACGCACAAGTTTTCCAAATTTTTAGTAGCTGAGTCTCCAGAACTACCACGAAATGTACCACTTATTTTTGTAAGCATTTAAAGCATTCGTATAAATTAAGTCAAGATTAAGTAACGATACATGAGTAGCGATACGTGAAGAAAAAACTGACAAGACGTCAATAATGCGTACATTTGGGATGTAGTTTGTCGTGTCAGTGTGAAATACGGAAGTTGATCATGTCGTAGTGGTGAAAACTGACCTGACTGATGCGGACGCAAAATACCAGGGAATTCACGTTTGAGCCGCTTATCTCTGACTGCGTATACTCTCATGGAGAATACTCGATTTTGGTTTTGAATAAACTCCAAATCAGACTTGAGGCAGAACCACAAAACTGAACAATCTCACGAAAGTGAAAATACCTTACGTAACTTACGATTTGTGCGATATGGTCTCACACTTCCACAACATAGCCAAATCGTCGAGTAAATCACATTTCCGATGTATGCTTTTGATATGCATTCGCAGAGACCTCGAAAAAAAAATTGATTGCTTTCTCCTAAAACGCGTTCTTTTACACCTGTGAAGTTGTTAAACACAGTTTCGAGTTATTGGGTTAAGGTCTTAAGAAAAGGGTTGAGCGAAAAGCAGCTACACTGGTCTTTCTGACCAGTTTGCTAAATTTACGCCCTCGGCATTCATCTGCCAGTGGATTAATGGGATTCGGAGCTATGTGAAATGTAAACTTTGGACAGAAAGAACACATTGATAATCTTGATTGCGGATCCCCACCACCTGAATAACAAGTGACCCAGAGCAACGAGTACGTTCCGTTACTCGAATCGTTCGAATGGAAAATCAGACACTGTACTACCCAGCAAAAACGAAGTAGTACGATGGCATTTCGTGGTAAAAACTATGAACGTACTTTTGTCAGTGGTTTTCACTGGCAGAACCCATGGAAAAAATAAATTCGGATCCAAGGAGAAATCGTGAGTTAGTTATTTCAATTCGCTATGATGTGTACCTACTGTACACTTTTGATTGGTATCTGGAGCTTGCTCAGTGACCATAGCATCCTACCGCAAATCATTAGGCGTACAAAAGTAAGCATGGCACATACATTTTCCAGAACTATTCACCCGAGAGGCAACGATTGGCTGATGTTGTCTTGTTAAACATACGGTGACTTCTACCTACCGAACATTGCAATTACGTCTCGTATTTGTCGCCTGGGAGTCAGCCCACGCTACTGAAGTAGGATTTTGCTACGATATGATCTTCCAGAAGTCCTGACAAATAGAGGAGTGAACAGTACATTAATTCTTAACAAACAATAGCCGTTGCGTTGTCTGTAAGCAAAGGGCTAATAGCCAACATTAAATTGCTTTGATTTTCAGAACTACTTTAATGACGATACTAACTTCCCATCGCACTGTGATCCCCTTGGCAGTATGATAGTTTTAAAACGTTATACCGCACCTAGTAATTGTTTGGTCACCGCAGATTGAGTGAACGACCGCATTATACGAAGCAGGCCTGCCTGGCATCGTTAAGCCGTCAACACCAGTCTTAATACAGTATTGACAAGGGTGATTGACCAGGCATCTTTTGTGCCAGTGACCAACAGGCTAATGTTAGATGAGATCTGTAGGAGCTGAGTAGAAATTGTTAAGCTACTTGTACCCTGAGCAGTTCCTCCTGTGCACACAGATGAAGTGTTACAAAGCTCTGTATTGAAAAATGAACTGCTCGATTGCAACTAAAACAGCTGTAGTAAAATGGTGAAGACAGTATCGAAGCCTAATGTAGCGAGAAGGCTTCCAACAAAGCACAACCTTTACTTGAATTTTGAAACACTGAGTTCCCTTTAACCACCTC
>QNGE01001221.1:32053-53124 GCA_008508345.1 Paragonimus westermani | reverse complement strand
GCACACTCACTGCGTCTGCAAACCACCGGGGAATGACTCCATTTCTACTGTAAATAAGCTGTTTATATCCATTGCATCTCGTATAGGCTAAGTACAACGTGCAAATGACATTCGCCAAGAACAAAATTAATTTCGCCCTGGTCGTAGCTGCATTGCCAACAGCATCACACTCCGTCAGATGCTTGAACTTCGCCATTCATTCACTTTTATCTCATGGACCTTCAATTTGATTATCAAACAGGCACTTCACTGAGGAACGATGTACTCGCGAGGTAGGTCTACACGTTAAATGTAGCCAACTATCAGACCTCAAGCTGAGTTTTGGTTTATGTTAGCTTATATCTGAATATCAACACCACAAGTAAGGTGTGACTAGATTACCAGTTCTTTTTTATTATTCGATAGGTGAGAGTACGTTCATAATGGATGAGAATATTATGACGTAGAATCGTTTTTAAGTACTAAACTTCCAGATCGCCAGCATATAAACGATACTGCTTAAATCTATTATGGTCAACGAGGGGCGTAGAACGTCTTAGATAGTCAAGTTCGTCAGTTTGATATGACCTGTAAGGGTTCATGGGAGTCCAGAACGTTTTGGACAGAGTGAAAGATCAATTCCTTTAGTTTGAAACTGCAAGGTGTAGTCGCAATGCTGGCGAGATTCTGTGCCTGCTCCCATTCTTGATGTTGAGTCGTTGGGGTAAGCTCAGAAGTTTTCGGACCTTGGCAGTTTCTTCAGCACCGGTAAAATGTCTGACGAGATCACAAAGAACACGGCCAAAGTTTGAATGCTGTTTGCTAATTCGAGCTACTTGTTGCATCGGCATGATCTTAATCTTCTAGTGAAAGGCCCTGTATATATTATTCTTCGTGGTTGTTTTTTTGGGAGGTTTCAAAATCAGGCTCAAGCGCGGGAAAGGTTTTCACAGTGTTCGCAATGGCCATCGGTGTCTCCGAGGTAGTAGAGGCATTTGGTGGGAACATCATTTCAACAACGACGAAAATCACTGAAGTGTCTTTGGGACGGACATTATGTGTTGACCCCTGAACAGAATGCTTCTGTCCCACGGGCTTATTTGGCTTGACAACATGTTACAAATGCGGACTTACTGCCTGCAACACCTTACTTTGTCTACAAGCGGTGGTCTAATGTCTAGCCTATAACTTGGGATAGGGGTATCATAACACTAAAGGTTGCTTCAACAATACGTCTCCGGCTTCACGACTGAGGAAGAAATAGTAATGACCATTTTCGGTTGAGGGTTCTGTCTGATATAACGCAAGGCATAGGTCAATGAAGTTAGTGGCACAAGCCTCTGTGGATAGCGGTTTAATGTCTTTTTCTCCCCCACTTCATCTTCTTCCTTCTTTTCTTTATTTGCTGTGATACGCTCATTGATTTCAAAGTGTTAAGTATACAAGGGTTTGAATGATCTCATTCGAAATTGACAGGTTGCTGTCCGATCAGCTGGAGCATCATGATGAATCCATCTCCATACCTCCAATACGTTCGTCCGCACACACTTCTTAATTACCCCGTTGAAACTGTCATGTGTGTTATCAGGTCGGTTACCCCTCTAACGTCGTATACATGTAACGTGTCCCGACAATGACACCTCCTTGACCCACATTTCAAAGGCTGGAGTGAACTATAAAAACAGCCATGTGTTGTGAATCCAGAAGGCGGACAACACATACGTTACTTCATTGGAGAAACCAACACACTACTTAAGCGTCTGAGCACGACTAGAAACGGAAACACTCATTTGCACACCATACTCTTCTGAGGATACTCCAGTCGCTTTAGACACCGTCGCGGTTAAATCTGATTGACTTGAAATGTCCGGACGCGGTAAAGGTCTTGGAAAGGGAGGAGCGAGGCGCCATCGCAAGGTTCTGCGTGACAACATCCAGGGTATCACTAAACCGGCGATCCGTCGTCTTGCTCGTTGTGGTAGTGTGAAGCGCATCTCCGGTCTGATCTACGAGGAGACCCGTGGTGTTCTGAAGGTTTTCCTTGAGAATGTGATCCGTGATGCCGTTACTTACACTGAGCATGCGAAGAGGAAGACGGTGACTGCCATGGACGTTTTTATGCATTGAAACGCCAAGGCCGCACGCTGTACGGATTCGGCAGTTAGAATTCGCGATCGTATCTCCTCACTACACATGTTTATTCAATCAACTTCCAGTACGGTCCAGTACAACGCCTGACTGGGACCGCCCGCCACAATGCCTGATAGGGACCGCTTCTTGAAGCGCCTGGCAAAGAATCCCGAAATGATCAACGATTTCAATTCTGTCAGCACCGTGTGCCGGTGCTACCAACATTACCTGTTTTATGGTTTGGCAGGGCTCTTGGCCACGAACACTGCCCTGACAACTAATCAGGCTTTGTCACACACAACCCTACGCGACGCATCAAGAAGGATGATTGTTCATTGTTGTACAGCATATTGAACAACATATCCTGCCTTGATGTTGCCACGCAAGCTGAACAATACGCAACTTTACAGCAAGTCTCTTCGACTCCAAGAATCGTACAGCTTCATTCAGCAAACAAATTACAAGTCAAGGACCACTCTCACATCAGACCATCCATTCGTCACATCCCGCAAGCTCCACTGTCACAGTTAGTGATTCATAACTGCCGGACATTTCTGGCGCGTAATTAGGATTCCGATAAGTTCTTACATTTCACTATGAAACTTCTGTTATCCACTGGTATTTGGTGCCGAGCTATATATATGTATACATATGTAAATATATATAGGCGTTATGAATCTTCTGATGATAAGTAACTTTCGCACCCATAAGTAACACGGTACCTTTGGAACTGAGTAGATTCCAAGTTCTTCTCTTTTCATCGAAAAATGCGCCGGTGACATTCTAGTGCCTAGCGAGAAAGCGCTGCATGGTCTGATCCCCCGAATGTAATTAGCACATCTGATTGAAGTCACAGTTCACAGAGTCAGCAAGTGCGCTGTAAATGGACAGTGCCTGGTCAAAGTTGGCGTGAAACTGAAACCCTCGAAGTGCGCAAAGTGATGACCTTCCGGGGGCGATATAATTTCTGGACTAGGCGTTCGCACACATCCGAATACGAAACAAGTTCATTCATAACCTATGTCGAAGTATGAATGTGTTGCGAAGCGGCCTCGGAATTGCATCCAATTGTGATTTCGTCCATACCTTCACTCCTCGGACTAAACTATTACAAAACGGTTCGAAATTCACCTGGCCCTCATGGCACGCGTCACTACTGCCAGCCTTCTCAGGCATACCGCCGGCTGCTGCAAAATATTTTGCACATTGACGTAAGTGATTACAGAATCAGAACAGTATTCTCGCGCCTAGGACAAAGCGACGAAGAACGGGTAGTAGCTTACGGTAGGCGGTGTTTGAACATGCACGGCGAGAAAGTAAATGCCAGCTGTGTTATCATCCGCGCAACATTTTCAGCACTACGTTCTGGATAAAAAGTTCATCGTGCGCGCTGGCCATTGATCTCTTTGATGCTTGCAAATCTTCAAACAACAGGAGGGACGGTTGACAGAAGGTCCTATAAAAAGGCATTCAAATGTAAATCCTAATCGGTAACAATAACGTACCAAAGCTAACTCACTGTCAAGGTTTAACGTACACGTGACTGTCGATCCCGTATTGTGCAATATATGGCACTGAACAGCTCAGGAGCGCGGATTATAGTCGTACACAGCATATACAAGTACCGAATTCTTGGACAGCAGTTATTTACGAAATAAGCCTGAATGGTGGAAACAGGCTAGTGAACATAAAGGCGAAAATCAAAAGTCATGAGTCCCGCTACTTTTGAGCGTTATTAGAACGAGCAGCATGATGTTTTTATGTTCAAGACAAAATACTCACCAGTAATCTAAAATATCGCCTTGCAGGTTCTGTGAGATTGGAGATTTCGACCTGTCTTGGAAGTCCTAAACGCGGGGTTATCGATTGGAGTTAACAGGCAGTAACTGTCTCCTCTCGAGATGATCGAGCAACCTGATCATTGTTCACAAGCGAGAGTGGTTGAGCGTTCAGATTTGATAATTCGATCGTGCCAAATGTGAGGTCAATGGCGCAGTGGTCAACACGGTTGCCTCGTGATTGGAATGGCCGGAGTTCAAATCCCGGCCGTGGCAAGGATATGCACTACTGATGAGCTCTAATGAGAGCGAAACTCGAGTCTAGTGCTTCTTTTCGAAAGAGACTGGCTGGAAAGTCTATCTGAATACGAACGCTGCGATCAAATGTGAGTGATGGTCAACTTGAAAATGAACCAAATCCCCGACTACTCATCAGTAAGCAAAATAAAAACCAACGGTCATTCGAAAAATATGAAAGCTGGTGGGAAATAATCTCAAGTTCACCTTCAAAACCAACATTTTTAGCTCAAATTGGCAAACATTAGTAAAATATACTCCACAGTGGTTCCCAGTGAGGTTCAAGCTAGAGCTCTGTGTCCCTCAGTGTGAACTTTTGCATGAAGGTACATCAAGAGACCACGGTTTGTGGAAAGTTAGGGTTTACAGACAAAAGGCAAAATTGTGCTTTGATTGTACTGACGTAAGAAGTTGACGTCTGAACTTTCTCCAGTAGTTCTAGCCCCGTTAGTTTCTTTGAGGAAATCCTCCCTTGAAATCATCACTTAATCATCGCCACTTTTTGTGAAGTGACAGTATCCCCTTGCTTTCGTAGGTTGCTCAATTAAAGTGCCGATCGTGACCGTCCAAAATGGACTTCCCATCACTAAAGATAACTGTCCCAGGGACCAGTCTAAGAAACGTAGTGTTCTATTCATCGCAGCAGGTGCAAATCATTTTCAGTAGCCATTGTATGATAATTCCATGTATACGGCTTTTGTGGGGACTCCGTTAACTGGTAACAACTATGAGAGCTTGTCTCAGAGCTTGATGAAGGTTTCTGCATAGGAGTCTGGTTGAAAGTTCCTGTGCACCTAGTGTTTTCCTCGTGATTTCCATCGGATAGCCAAATAAGAAGTAGCAAATGACATTCGTGCGAATCATTCTTGTGCAAAGAAAGAGCGTTTATTTTCAGGTAACTCAGTGTCTAACACAGTAATTTTTGAGGCCCTGTTGAATCTGAAGAATAGCCCTTTTGTGTGGTAATCAACGTACAGTTCCCTCCAATTTCTCCTGTGTATAGGGGAAGATAATTTTTTTTTCGAGTCATGAGATTATTTGGGTGGATCGACAATAAATAATGACAAATAAAGCATTTTAGGCGCTACAAGCTAACATACTAGTCATACTCATATTCATACTCACGTCTTGTAGCTCCATCCCAAATTCGACGGTAAATTCTGCATGGCACTCTGCCTTCGTTAAGCTTACCAAGCGGGGTTTTCAGCCTCTGTTTATGTATATACTAGCGCAATTCGTACTGAATAAGTAATATCACGGATGTTGAACTAAGTTGTGAGTTTATAGTTTACAAAGCATGATTACTGAGGAATTTGCTAACCAATTCAAAGTAATTTACACCATTATACTTTTGATAGACAAACTTTCTCAAGAGAATACATAGGTTATGATGTGAACACGAACAGTCGGGAAAATGTCAACACGAGGGGTGTACACACACGACGAAACTATGCAGTCACCCAATAATTAAGTCATTTAAAAACAGCATATCGTAACGTGTAAATGTTTGCTTCCATGTGATTTAGATGACTCTACTTCGATACGCATTGTCTTTTAAAGAAAACTCGATTGTGAAAAGTATGGGCTTTGGCTGGACTCGAGACAGAGGTCGGGGCAGGAGGCTCAGATACGGCTAGTGTCTTAACAATTGCAATAGAAAGCTATATCCAGAATACAAATTCAAACTCAGTTATCTCCCATCCGACTGGCATATGAAACGTATCGGATGATCTGCGGGAGTTACTGTCCTAATAGGATTTCTCAGGATGTTCATGTTGGAATCTGCCGACTGTACCTTCGAGCATTTGTAGTTACAAGTAATTAGTTGGCAACAGTTTATTCCGAAAGTGTTACGGAATGCATTAGCAGAAGTAGTGATAACACGATCATCAGAACACTCCCGTGAATGGGTTATCCTTTCATCTTTTAAGCGCGTGACATCAACACACGTTAGCTGATGAGCCCTGGCATATCGGGATGTGAAAGTCACGTTTGCGGATCAATAAACCACGGGTGGATAAAAAGTCGCCTTTGTCTCTGCCGAAAACTGTCAGTGAATATAACTATTTGCACTTTCAACATGTCGAAAGACGCACATCGATCAGTGATCTCGAGATACAATTATTCCGCTTTTTTGAACAAATACATTTGCGCGTGCGGAAGATCACTACATTTCTCCGGAGATCTAGGTGTGATTTCAACTGCTTTGTGAAAAATCCATTTATACATGTGATCGATACAAAATATGAGGATCTTCAAACAAATCTAAACACGACTACAACAGTCTTATTCTCGTCACCTAAAATAATAAACAGTTCTTTCGTGTTAAAGATAACACTTGTTTAAGAGGTTTACGTGAAAGAAAACGCCGAGAGCGAAAATACTCATTCTTCTCAGTGATGAGCATATTCGATGTCGTTTAATGTGGATGGAGAGTCACCTATCATTCCAATGGCAATGAGTGATCATAAGTGAGAAGAACTTCAAGCTGGATAGAACAAATGAACAAATGTGGCAACCGAGTTGACCCACGAAACGGTGGCAATCAATGTGGTTTTAGGGTTATTTAGAACACACAAAAGGTGCACCGTGTGAAGTAACGTAGCAAAGTTATCTGCGGGAAGCATGTGCGATGAAATACACAAGCTGACCAATTGATTAACACACAAACTTAACTTATTATAACAGGTTTTGGCCTCGTTTGGAGGCATAGGGTAAAGAGAACAAAATTGCACCAAGCGACAACAAGAAATGGACCAGTTTCATCCTGAGTTATATTCCATTACTCTTAAGTAGACTTGTGTTTTGCTTTTATTAAACCCACTCGGTCGTGTGTGTACTTTGTCTGGATTCAGAAGTAAAATTCCAGGTTGATTTAAGTTGAGCGTACCAACTCCGTTCAGCTGGTCTCGCACTGGACGAAAGCAGTTCACCAATCGCTTGGGTGTATTTGATAAGGTTAGGAGCCATTTGGTGCACAGTTCCGATGTCATACGTAGTTTCTTTTCCACTACCATAGTAATTGGGTCCTTTCTACCATTGGATCACAAAACGATTACTTTCCCAAGGTTATAGATTGTCCCGTTTTTACAAATCAGTGTCATCCGTGTCGTGTCGAATTTGTCAAAACTGACCCTTTTGCGTTTAAATAACCACCGACATAATATAGACCACGCTTGTAATAAATATTGGTCTGGCTCGACACACCATTGAAACTAGCTGTCGAGTTTTGTCCTTTGCTGTCCGTACTGGGAGGGTGAAGGGACAAACACTATATGATTCGAAAGGAAACAGCAACTGTCCCGCTAAGAGATCCAAGAGATCATAACTTCTCAGTTGGGTCGAAATCACAGATTTCGTTTAATCTGCTGAATAACCCTTCTGATCACCGAAGAGTGGCCAAGATTCATAACAGTTCTCAGTTAATAAACTATATGTCGCGTAGCATGTTAAGTGAATTTCGAAGTTTCCATCCGGCCAAGAAGTCCTGACGATGGGGTCATCGATTGAAGTTAACATGACATTCACCGTGTCTCTTCTCCAGACGTTACTCGCAAGCAGATGGGACTGGTCAATCAAGTAAGATAATTTGGTATCTCGTAGGGTAACGCTATTACGTGGCAGTTAACACAATTACCTAGTGAGAATGAGGACTGGGGTTCAAGTTTCACTCGCATCAAAATACACATTGCCGACGGGCTTCAACAAAAACAAAAGTCACGTTTAGTGCTTCTTTTCCTAACGGATCGGCTGCAAAGTCCAAGTGAATACAAAAGCTGTAATCAAAAGGAAACAGCACTCAACTGGTATCGTCCAAATCAAGTTATTCATCGGTACCTTAATTGCCCCCCACACGCCACATGTTTTCAGCAATGCTAGTGCAGTGAGGACGAACATTCGTCCTATAATACCACCCCACATCACTACTATTGAGTAGTGAGGCAGCAGCACGGATTTTGACACTGAAGTAGCCACGAGAAGAATACAAGAGGAAGCATTGGAATGCAGCATCGCATGAAATGATCCTTGGTACATAAGAGAACTGAGCATTGACGTCTGTGACAACCGTGACGTTTTGAGACTAGTGTCGTACGCAGATGAGTGTTTTTGTTTGTAGTCATATTGCAGTGCATAACCCATGTATTGGTTTTCTGGAATAAACAACCCTTGCACCGTCCCCGTTCTTGGCTCACAACACTAGTGACTGATTAAAAGACGAAATC
This sequence comes from Paragonimus westermani, assembly GCA_008508345.1. Classification (NCBI taxonomy): domain Eukaryota; kingdom Metazoa; phylum Platyhelminthes; class Trematoda; order Plagiorchiida; family Troglotrematidae; genus Paragonimus; species Paragonimus westermani. Next base: position 44,717 of record QNGE01001221.1, on the reverse strand, counting down.
AACCGAGATAGTGTGAGTAACAGACATACGTGAATGGAATCCAGTTTTGGCAGGTGTTGCCGCGATCCGAACCATTGTCTATTGTAGTTATGATAAGAAACTGTTGAAAGGAGTGTCTCCTCAGAGAGTGAGCAAAATGGATTGCGCAACACCATTTGATCTAGAATCGGGGATATCAACATTTCCGGGATTGTGCAAATCCACAGGCAGAAACAGATATCAGCTGTTTGAATTAAAACCGAAAGTTTTCGGTCCACATTTCTTGAAGCAGATTCAGTGGTAAGTGGTTATGCATCATCCAAACTGGTCAATCAGACTTCATTTGTACAATCAGACATCTGTACGCCACTACCCTATATGAGCTGTAGTTTCTAGTTTACACGTTAACACCTCCAGAACTCGAACTGCGCTAACGCCACGACTGTCATGTATGGTCGTTGCGTCTTATTCGCTCTCTGTCCCTATTGCCATTTATGACAGTTTCAGGCCATACATACGCAGGGTCTCCGTGGTCCACTTTTGACCTCTTCCCGATAAAAGTCTGACGTTGACGTCTTCTTCTCGGGACTGCAGTTAGGCCCTTTGAACGGATAGGCAACTGTAGCGAGGACGATCAAACATGAACACATCCAGTGACTAATTCCTGAACAAATCATCCGGGAAACGGTAATTTGGATGAACGGACAACTGCCTGAGCTCGGACACATCATAGATTTCGGCATGCGAACAGTTTGCTCCTGCTCAACCGGTTAGATAATCTCAGGAGCCTGTTACTTTTTATTCCGAAAAAAACCAAACAGACTTGTCTCAATGAAAAAGCAAGCAATGACAACAAAAATAAGCGAGGAAAATGAAGATAAGAAGATGACAAGCAGGCGGTTAATCAAATGCACCACACTGCGTTATGATCGGAGCTAAACGAGTAGCGCATCCCTTCAATCCAAGTGACAAAGGCAGGCAGCATCAGAGTCAACAAGTGAAAATGTTCTGTTGGGTGTATCAAAAAAACACTAGAAGCATCGCCAGCTTTTTGGAAAACGACTCACAGAACCGCCGACTCACCAGGGCATTTGAACGTCAGGACAGTCAAGGTTCATGCAACGGAGTGGGAAAATGTCGGCCAAAATAAAAGACGTCAGTCAATGCGCAGTCTCTGCGTAACGGCCTCGCAAGACCCAAGCGAATCTGGAATGGTCAACATTCTGAAGTCCACAGACAGTCCCAGCCAAGGAATAGCAGAATGTGGAAGAAAAATGGCTTTGCAGTGTGTGATGGTCACAAGCATGTGGTGAGCTGGGTCCAGTGAAGTGACCAAGTCAGAGAGACCGAACCAACATAGTATTGTGAGAATCGGTCCTGTACTTTTTACTGTTATCAATCCAAGCAGTCTGGCTATGATAATTATCCATTGTGGCTGTATCAAGTGCCACCCATTAACTTCGCATAGCGACATACTCAATACCGTTATGAAATGTGATCCATTCGTTGTCCGATCGATTCGTGGTTTCAGCAGCCAGTTCGTGATCAGGAAGGACAGCGTTTGGTGCGGAAAATGCTCAGATGGCATCCAGAGTACATAACCCCACTAACATAGATGGTGAATTGCGACCAAATGACTAACACATTATTTTCCGGAATACTCACTGACGAACTGCCATGACCATATCACTTGACGTCGGCCAAACACCAGTTCTAGGTGAAAACGGACCAAATTTATGAGCCATAGAACAAGACAGGCATTACATATCGTGGCTATCCTGATGCGGACCTAATCCGCAATACATATTAGGAGATGGCACTACTCAGGAAAATCGAACGATAAAATTCAAAATGGACTGCTTCTAACAACAAATACGGTCGACCAAATCTTGTAACAATTTGTATCTTAACGGTGGAAGTTGCATACCGAACAAATCGGTTATATCATCTAACCGGTTCGATATGGTCTGCATGTTGTTGGTTGATGAACTAAATAGTGCAAGGTCGTCCGCACAGTAACTATTCATCAGTTTACACCTTATAAACTCCACTCCCCGGGAGCTTCGGAACTGACGTGTGACCTCAAAATTCGTGACCCACGTCTATTGCATGTTGCTGTAGGCGTTTTTGCCCGGGAAAAATCAAACTGTGGTTCTAACAGAACTCGATAGCCTTGGATACAAACAGTGCATGCTCAGTATTGAACGGAAATATGACAAACAGTTAGTTCTAGTCTAGTATGGGACAAGTGGAAACAATCAAGGGGAAAACGAAAAAGGGTGGGACAATCTGACGGCCACACAGCGGCGCCAGAAAAGTGGGCTAAAACTCTGAAAACCGTGAACAACCACTTTCTGTGAAGGCTATTCACATGTAAATTAATCTACTGCTTTTCGATCGAAGTGGTGAACTTGTCTTGAAAAAGGTTACCATTAAAACGACAAGCTTGAAGGCAATGTGAAAAGAGGGGACGGCCTTTGTACCGGGATGTGAAAAAAAGTCTAGTATAGATTCACATACTTAAGGCCACCATACTAAGGCAACCAGATGAACACGCACGTTTCCGTGATATAGCACTAACAACTTTTTATGTAAGCAGAAGCTATTGACTAAAATAAAACATCTGCAAAAAATAACACAACAAAAGTTTCCAGTAGACTTTTTTGGTAGTATGTACTTTTAACTGACCTACCTAACGGCAAGGGTCAACTGTAACCAAATAGAGAACAGCTGCGCGTTACCGAAACAAAGTCCTGATATCTCGCAGAAAGTACATTCGGGTCAGACGCGACAGGATAAAGTACAGTAACACAAACTTTTCAGTTATTCGAACGTAAGATCGTTCTCGTCATTTCGATCAAGTCTTATATCTCAGTGAACACTGACATTTCTTTCGACCTATTCTATTTGTTTCTATTTATTTCAAAAGCAAGAAACCTTTTAATTTGCTGTATATACCAACGTCATAACTACAATTGTTGTACCACATGTGACTTCGTTCGCGAGTAGTATGGCACAACCCGTACGCTCGGGAACTAAAGGGCAGGCCCAGATGCCAAAAAGGTCAGGGACCAGAAGCGACTATTGGAAACTTATGTATGCACAAGGTGTGGCGTGTCATCTGATAATATGGCTACATTACTGTCAAGGTCAAGAATACACGTTCACTGTGAAAAATGGCGTTCACGCTCGCCGTTCGAAAATTTCATACACCTAGATTTCTTGTGATAAACAACCTCTTAGGCCAAGTGTATTTGGCGGCCACACTATCGGGTTCAGTAAAACACTACCCGCCGTGTCTTTTGTGAGAGATCAACCGATCAACCCTGATCGGTGTGTGTGTTCTAGGAAAAAACGTGAAAACAGGTATACGTTGATAATCGACACTGTTGGGTCACGTGGACTGATCTTGGAGCCTAATTGAATTTTAGATGAGACCCAATCGTGAAAATTGTCATGAGCAACAGCTCCATCATCATAGGATCAACAATTCAATTAGTATTACAAATGAGTAGTGTGGCAGATTTATGATTTTAGGTGACACCCAATTGTGAAAAGTCAGGGCTTCGGCTGGATTCGAACCAACGACAGACACAGCATGCCTAAACGCGGCAAGCGCTCTACTAGATGAGCTACAAAGCCCCAAGAGGAGCTCGGAAATTTCATATTTGTACTCTGCTACCCACCCGTTCCACTGTTCTATATGGAATCCACCAAATGATTCAGGGGATCCACTGCCCCGGCAGGATTTCTCAAACAGTTCACGGGTGGGTAACAGAGTCCAAATGTGAAATTTCCGAGCTCCTGGTGGGGCTTCGTGGCTCATCTGGTAGAGCGCTCGCCGCGTTTAGGCATGTTGTATCTGTCGCTGGTTCGAATCCAGCCGAAGCCCTGACTTTTCACAATTGGGTGTCACCTAAAATCATAAATCTGCCACACTACTCATTTGTAATACTAATTGAATTGTTGATCCTATGATGATGGAGCTGTTGCTCATGACCAAGTAAAGGTTATCTGCAATTGATTGATTGTGAACATTATGCGATCGACACACAATGGTGAAGGATCACACGGCGAATTAAGCAGTAATAGTAATTTCTCTGGACAGTTCAGAGTAAAAGAAAGAAAACATGTTATAAGATAGCTAGCATCGCATAATCAAACAGTTGCTACTGCACGGTTGCCTGGTTAAACGGTGGCTGGGATTTTGCTGGACTTTAAAGTTCCAGGCAAGAACCAAATAACGATTATTTGAATTCATAAACTTCTGGCCACAAAACTAACAATACAGAGTTACCTGAGCTCAAGATTGAGTAAAAACTGCATGAGGATAAATAACAAATTTAAGGGAATTGCGTTCACCTGATTCGCCCTTCTAAGACCATGTTAAATGATCAAACGTCGTTTATCTCTTCTTTTCATGCAACCGAATGCCCTTTGCCTCACACTGTAATTGCACAACTCACATTTGAATGCGGTCACTCCAAAAAGACATCACTCACGTGCTTCAGCGAAAAGTTTTGCCCGAAACAAACATTAAGTATTGTCAGGAAAGTTACAACCAAGCCCAATTACGTTTAGAAAACGGACGGGCCCAAAAAAATTCGTGAAAATCGCCAAATTGAAGTGAGGCGACTAGGCGGCGTGTGTGTACGCCTGTTGCGCTAACCAAGCTTTCAGTATTCTCTCACTAGCATCTCGCGGTGCATTTGTCTTGCTCTCTGTGTTGTAAACAGCTTACCTCAGTTGCCACTCGTAGGCTTAGCCGTACCAGTTCACGATGTCTAATTTCAAAAGCCTAGCTTAGTCGACGATTATTTTAATCATTGTAACTATTGCCATACAAGTTATTGGGATTACGTGTGGTCGTGGCAAGCACACTGTAAGTGCGGCTATCCGTGTCTGCCTGGCTTGCGGGCTAGACGCCTTGTTAGAACGCTCTACCCCCTAATGGAACTGGTTCCAATTGGGTGGCACATTCTGTACGTTGAATAAAGTTCATTTTTCAGGTCGACAATTCTTGGACTAACCGTTCGTATCTGGTTTAACTCTGAATTTAACTTAGCAGGAAGATGAGTGAGATTTGCTGACGAACGGCTTTGACATACGTTCATAGAGATCCAACTCATACTATAGAAAAGGATACTATTTCCTGGACTACCTTACAAGGGGAGTACCTAATTATCAGGTTAAAACGGATATCTGAAATGGGTTCACATCAGGTCAATGATGCCACTGGGCTGTGACTAACTGCGTACGCCATCAGCATGACCTTAACATCAATCAAAAAGTGTAGTGAATTCAAAAAGCAAGGCTCACAGAAGCAGCTGTGGACTGAAAACCTCCGTACTTTTCTAACAAAACGTAAGTGATTTTATCGCCTTTCGTCTTTCCATAAGATACCGACTAACTGAACCGCAGGGTTGACAACAAAGTAAAACACAAAGGGAAATCAATAACATTCGTGTTAAGCGTTTCTGTGTTTCATAAAGTTTTTTAGTTACTCGACCACTACTGAAGGGTTATCAGCCTCGGTGCTTTTTCAAGTCAATGTACTGAGGCACTGGTACCAGTAATGTTACAATTAGTCCAATATCATTTGACGAATACGGTACGCGAAGCAGTTATAAGGCCGTTTGTTCTTTTCCACTGTATTGGTCAATTTGTTGATCTACAAAGTCCACTTTTTACACAACTACCTGGAAACAAGCTGTACAACGGTGGACATAAATGTTTCCATGTTTGAAGCAAAATGAACAACCAACAGTAATAAGGATGAACCGCAAACATAGGTGAGGAATAATTATAAGACCACTTTGGGAAATCGAAAAACGACACACATAGGCACCACTTTGACGATCTGTGGGACGAACCAATAATAATTTTCACCGTGCCATTTGACACATCGACTTCATGTGATCTGTAACTACCAAAAAGTCGATCAATCATAGTTTGTATAATCCCCCTAAAAAGGCTGAATGGGGAAATCACAAGACTCGGATTTCGAGTTAATGCATCGTTCCAGACACATTCTTGCACGGAAATGGACAGAGTGGTTTCTAACGCCTAATCCATATGACCTGAACATGCACACTTGTAGACAAAACAAACTGTCAAGATCGGTTAGCCAACTCGTGCCTGACAGGAGAAAGGGCACAGTTGTCAACCTCGGTTAACTGCATTTCTACGCACCTGCACTCACTAACCCGTTATTGATCGCCTGAATGGCTTTTGCTGAATACCATCCAATCCTCGACTAGTCGAGTTTCATATACAAATCCGAAGTAGCCGCCACTGTTTCGCCGGATTGGATACCATGCCCCAAGTACTGTGCATGGTTGGACGAAATAGGAGTAATGCAATCAGCACGAAATCATCCCGGAAACGGCCGTTTCCACTGCATGACAGACAAAATTACCAAGCAGGACTCGATCAGTTGGTCATGTCGTCATCATTAGGAAACATCTGATCAGTCGGGACAAGCAATAGTAGTAGCAATAGTTGCAATAAATCGTAAATCAAACGAAGTGTGGTGTGATACAGAAAGACCAAATTACGCTGCAAATCTATTAGACAGCAACTCATAAGTGAACAGAATCACCGTCAGTTCGTATTGTGGAACTGTCCGTACCGTCGTTGAATCGCCCACCCAGGAGTTTCTCCACTAACAGTCTTCCACTTAAACGTAGCGAAGTCGTCACTCAGTAGTCCGAATTGCACGTTTCAACCGACCACCGAAGTTCAGTCTTCGACGGTCAACATGCTGACCGCAACGTAAATATGCTGAGTCGGGTGCAATGGCGACTCAGACCGAGTGGTATTTAACAAAGATCACTCCATCGAAGGATACCAAGAAAAAAGCAATACTACCAGTAACAAATTATCACAAATTGAAGGACACCCGGCTGTTGCATTCCAACAGACTTTTAGACAATCGCTTCCAAAGGAGCACGATACCCGAGCTTCACTCTTATCAGAGCTCGTCAGTAGTAAATATCCTTGCCATAAATTAAAACTCCGGCCAAGCCTTTACAAACGTACGCAGCTAAGCGTTCGCACACGCTAATTCAGTCGTGCCTACAATGAAGTCAATGGCTTAGCGGTCAACACGGTAGCCGCATGAAATTGTGAGCAGCGTTCAAATCCCTGTCGCGACAAGGATAGGCAATACCGACGAGCTTTACCAAGAGCGAATTCTGAAAGCGACTTACTGAAAAGTCTATGAAAATGTAACAGCTACGGTCAACTGCGTGATATTCAAATCATATCAGCCAAAATCTCTTATCATGTACCAGCAACTACTTGTCAGCAATCAATCAATTGCTTCAATCATTCTGGGTGATCTGATACTCGGTCAGTGAGGATATATAAGTGCGGTGAATTGCGAGGGGAAGCGCTGGTTTTCATGTCAGGTTCAGACCAGCTAACCGATGCTGCTTGCCCCCGTTTATTTATTTATTTAATGGCATAGTCCTATCAACCAAATAACACGTTTCAAGCACAGCAGATTCGACTGAAACACCAAGAATCACGTGCCTGTGTAATCAATACAACTTTTAACTGTTTTTGTAATCAGTTTTGGGTAAGCTACAGTCGCTAATGATCGCCCCGATGCACTTTAATAAATGGTATTGTTGATTACACATTACAACGAATTTCAAGAATCAGTGCGATGCCCAACCACCAGTAAGCGCTTTGCACCCGAAGGATTGGGCTAACGTCCGAGATCCTGTATGCTGCATTCCCTCTAATTTATCGATTCGTTCATCCCGCTCATAACATGGTTAGTGCAATCCTCTAACTAAGTCTTCCGTAGATGAGCAGAGTAATTATAACAGTAAGTTTTTTCGTACTATATTGGTTGAATTTCAACCTATGGTACTCATTGTTTGCATAAATCTTCAAAGAAAGAAGCCTTTCACAGTTCTACAAGTAAAGCAATACAGAACCGAGAGTGAACACAAAGCACAAATGCGGGTGGAAAATCAGTACAGGGGGCACAGCGCTGGCAGCTTTCTCACTTCGTTCTGCGACCAGATGAATGGTGTCCACTACGTGATTGATGTTTGACACATATTTCACATTGTGGACTCATCATCACCACCATCACTTACAGTTTCGAGTCGTAGCTGTGGATACAATGGTTCAAGCTACCGTGAGTCTTAACAATGGTCCACGAAGGTTCACATTAAGTAAGTAGAAATGTGTGACAAAGAAAATAATAAAAAAACAGAGTTTTACGGAACAGGAGAGTAAACAAGCTTGCAGATACAGGCTCATCACTGACCGCGACACAATGCCATGTTAGAAAGCGCTTTCAGCCAGTGATGTGAATGGTCGCGTAGATGGCATCCATAAACCTTGCTCCATGGGACGGCCAAGGCTTTCATAATCTTGACATAAACATGAAATGAAATCTGTAGAACACAATATTGCTTAGACTGGTCACTGAAATGGTGGTAGCACCAATGTTGTAAAGACCCGAGGGCTGGTTATTTTACCGACACGACCTAGGTGACGAACGTAACATTTTATAGTCCCAAAAGTGTGACGGCGGCTGGCTGTTACTCCGGAATGATACACCTGTGAGGACACATGGCTACTTAGATTGGAGAGAGTACAAACCCTAGCCTCTCATGACAACAGACTTGAGGTACACCTGTGCTAATGGCTCGGATGTACGAGGGAAAGTTTATCCTATAGGAAAATATTGTCTTGATGAAGGTAACCCGACTGCTTAGATCACGGTACTTACAGTAACTATCAAACTAGACAGTATAAGGTACTGATATGAACGCCACAGAGAATATAGGAGGCACTATCATAAAAAGATCACAGTAGACAAATATTATAATTCAGAGCTGAAGAGAGCGTTCTTGCAAGAATTGTGGGATACCGATAGTTGTGTGTTAAAATTCATGGTAAACGACGCACATAGAAGGCCCAGTTCGTTGCTTCAAAGGAAAAGGGGGACATACTGCATTACCATTCAATAATTTTGACCTACAGTACAGCACTCCTTACAATCAGCATGCACCGATTTTTGTGGTTTTCGGCTAATATTCGTTCAATTTCGTTTTAAGTGTGAACAAACAAGCATCTAGCACTGCGTCGTGTATTCACATATTTTCACTAGAACAAAACGGATGGCCCCATAACCATTCCACCTGTGGACAATAAATAGGAGCAGCTTTGTGTGTGGCCATCCGGCTAACACGGTGATTATGAAGATAGTTGACAGTGAGCTAGAAAAGCGGTCAATGGGCCAAACTCGGACTGCGCGATTGCGAACAATTACATAGCCACCCATCTAAATGAGTTCAATTGACTGTATGTAGGAGTAAATATCCACAAGTAGTTCTTTTGGGTGCGACGATAAGGGTTGAGCAATTGAACACTGATAACTTTAGTAATAGTCCACAATCAAAATATTAGCGACTCTAAGTACCCGGAAGACGAAGTGAAAAACAACCAATGGAATGACTGAGATCAACCAGATGAACAACAATAACACTCGCAACTGTTTTATCCACACCAACGTTCGATCACGCAGGATGATGTTCAAACACTCCGTCAGACAATCCCCTCGTTTTAGGACAGAGACATGACATAAACAAACCAGTAAACACGAAAGGTATTTACAGAACATGAAAGTTTGCCTCTGAGCTGCAACATTACACAGCAGAACGGAATCTCACACCAAAATGGGCAATGAAGCAGATTACAAGGAACGCTTCGTTAGGTTTTTCCTATGGTTCCAGCAACCAATGAGAACATTTCTTCTTTAAGTTTAAGCCCAGCCGCTTACACCGATTTTTGGGTAAAGCGGGTAAAATTCTTGTGGGAACTCCACCAAGGTTTTTACAGTGTCATTTACACAGATCTACGGTGCCCATCCACTTCGACATTGTTAAGATTCGTTTTCACATTAATGGATGAAACTAACGGAGGACGCGTTAACCACTTCAAGTTTGCTCCCTGTGTACTCTTCGTTCAATTGAACTATGTTGCCATCCAGTTATATCAACATCTTTTTGTTGTCTGTCTCTTTGATGAACGCCATTCTGCTGTGTGCCCAGGCAGGTATCGACGAAGCATCGTACATGTCGAAAACCGCATTGATGACGTAAATCACTTGATGTGTACAAAATGCAAATTGCCCAATCTTTGCACTCGAGTGATCTGTTTCTGATTTGCACAAGAAAAGGTTCGTCATAGGAGAACTCAGCAGTGAGCCCGCTGCTACCAAATCTACCTGGTAGTAAGCCCAGTTGCTAAGTTGTAACAATCGTATAGCCGGCGACCTGTCCATCAACCGACTTAGTAACTCATACAGACATCTGGTTCCGTATTTCTCACGTAATCAGAAAACAAGACTTGCCCACTACTCTGTTGTGCTTGTGGCTTCAATGGACACATAAAAACGGTAAAAAAAAACGACCAGACCAGATACAGAACCGACAACAATGGAATCTCGACACATCCAGTGGTAGCCGAACCCGTGACAAGCTGATGGTAGAGTTGGTCGAATACGTCACTCTATTTAGTAACATATGACATCGTCCTGTCACACGCTACGGCTTTAATTTAAAAGGTGCAGTCATGCTGCAACCACAATGCATCCTCTACAAGAAGGGCCCTTTTTGGAGAAAGTAAGTGTTTCTTCTTGGTAGAGACAGAGTTTTCGCCTCACAGAAAGTTAGCAAGCAAGGCAACGTAAAACAAACGTGCTCATGAATAACACGGATTTCACTGGAAACCTTCTTACTATTCCAAGTATAGCTTTTTTCGTTCGTTCATTCATAAATGTCATAAATGGGCCTGCGTAGATGGCACTGTGGTTCGGGCTGCCAATTACGATAACTGCGACACAAAGTGCCCACAAGAAAAGTATTGAGAAAGGATCAAAATAAGGGTAAGTGGGAAAACGCCACCGACTAAGGCGCACTGATATCACGTACAACGATCCTGAGCAGCAATTTGAGTGATCACGACGTCCTCAGCTAGCAGACGACAGTTTACCCACCGTGTTCAACTCAGCAATCACCTTCATGATATGTAAATGTATTGCTACTTTGCCACTTCGCCGTCTCACCAAATTGTTAGTGGTCTCGGCAAATAGTGTTCGACGTATTACACGATCGAATGGCACAGGGAGTACGTCACTTGACTACCGAAAACTGTGCAACTTAGTTGATCAAATGGTCGCATGTCACGAAATACGTGCTGGCAAACGGCTGTTGATAATGCGTCAGTCCACATGGTGTGGGCCAACGGATGGCACAATAACGGTTAATCAAATGAAGCCTATTGATAGTTTCGTTGTGAACGGGACACCACTCAGACCCACAGAAAAAAAAGAACGGCCAAAAGCATTATACATCATTCTTTTCGATGGCAACTGGGCGCCATTTCGGCCTCATGGGTGAAGCAGGTAGCCAAAGGCAGCAAGTGGTTTTGAGATTCTTGGACGTCACGTAAGCAAGCTGGAGAGAAGCGCCATGTGTGAAAAGTTCAGTGCCAAGAGGACTAAGTACTATCGGGCAATTCGCATTTTCGGCGTGTTATGGGAATCACGCATCCACCACAACCATCATCATAACAGCCATGAACCTCACCAAAGGTACTGTGGCTCGGGCCGCCGCTCACCTCAACAGTGACGTGGAATATCCTAGAAGGAAACGTTACTAAGAAGGTCGACAAATACTAAAAGAAGACTAAGCGGAAGAACTAGAAATGGTATGGATACAGGTACGTCATTAACTGCGATACATCGCCACCTCAGGTAGCATATCTAACCAGCGGTTTGTGATCACGAGGACCCCATCCAGGCAGGCGATGCCTGCACACTTTGCTCAATGGAGCAGTCAAGGTCTTCATATTTCGTGACCACGTTGTTGCTTGACCACCACGCGGTTTTACCCAACTGATGGTGACCTCAGTATATAATGCGCGGCACGGTAAATGCTCAGCTGGCATACAGAGCACGTGGCCCAACCATCGCAAGCTGTGCAACGTAATTAGTTGACCAATTGAACGCGCATCGCGAACGTTCGGGAATACGCGCTGGAGAACTGCTACATTGCTCACGCAATCAATCCACTTAATGTGAGTCAATTGGCGGAGACAACGGTGGCCAAACACAGTAATCATGTTGATATCTTCCTTGTGAACAGGCCACGTTTCCGATCCATACCGCAAAATGGAATGCACACAGGCGTTATATTGTGGTGGATTGCCAGGTCGGGGGTGCGAGTTTTCGAACGCTCGGCCGAATACCTCAACGTGGGGGGGAGTTACGTTCGAAAACCTGCCGCGGTCGAATCAAGAACAGCGTGCGCAACCGGATGAGTCATCGCTCGACTGGATCGGACCAACGGGCGAGGCAGGGCAGGCGAAATACGACAGACGGCCAGATCGGAGGCGTGGTTTTTCCAACATTTAGAGGAACAGCTCGACACGATGTTGAAATACGGTCAAGGCCAACACTGGGTGGATGGCGGACAGCACGAGCAGCCGGACGAGCCAACGCGCAACGAAATCGGACAAGCAGACGAGGAATGGCAAGCGAAAAACCCTCCGATAGAAGGCACCGGTCACGCACGTAAACCGGTTAGAAGTGCACACGACGTGTGAACGGAAACCGGGGGGTGCTGCGGGTTGGAATTGCGACTTATAAACGAGA
>QNGE01001221.1:20081-30830 GCA_008508345.1 Paragonimus westermani | reverse complement strand
ACACATCAAGCTGCAAACTTGAGAGAGTACTTGCCAGAGCAGCTTGCTGACCGACATGTCGGAGAGTGCGGACATTGTAGGCGCCAATGTTTACCAGTTGTCTTGCCCTCAGAAAACAATCATCGCCCGAAGGCACATGGAAGAAATACGGTTTAAAACAGCAGGAGAAAGTCGTGGTCAGTTAGTAATGTCATTGTCGAGAGAACGATAATTTCCGATACTTCCCGGTCGTTGTTGATTACACGTTGAGGTACACAACAACACTGTCGGAACTCGGGAATTCCCGAAAAGAACAGTGCAGCCGCCATTTGATCACAATCAATTTGGGCGGCATAGTGCAAAGGAAACCACTCTACTGAATGTCATTTAGTTGATTCATGGTTGTAGAATACACGTTGAGGAATTGGTCAAACGTGATTTGAATCCGTCAGTTTTGCAACCGAATGGCTCCTGGTTAATAAAATTAATGCGTCACTTGTGTCAACAGTTCCACATACCCAGTTTCATCCTCGCTGATCGGAGCTTTTACAGAAGTCTGTCACTAATGCACCATAGCTAGTGTACCGTCTGGATGGCTCGGTAAATGGAATGATATTGAACTATGCTCAGTTCTGGGTCAGCTGAGCAAACCTCAGGGTAAGTTCTTGAGTCAGGGAATGTCCGATTTTAGGTTACTGGAAAGATTAGTCATCAACGATTCCATGTACTTTAGTGATCTGCTCTGCTTTTGATGTGCTCACAGGTCGGGTATGTTTCAAAACATTGCCGTACGATTCTTTCCTGGGGAACTGGGCCAATTCTAACCCCAAATGTGTTTGCCGTACAATTGTTCTAGGAAGTACCAAACGCAAAACATTTTCGCATTTCGTAAAAAGGTTACCAAGTGGAAGGCTTTTGTCAGCCGGAAAACTACTCTAAGAATAAACAGTAACTTGCGACATGGTGTTTTACAAAGCCTTCAATACAATGGCATATTCCATAAGGCACTAGCTCGGAGGGCGACGATAGTTCCATCCCCGAACGAAAAGAAAGATCCAAAAACGCGCTACTCACAAGCAATTCAGTAGTTTCATTCGATAGAAAGCCGAAAGGCAACCAAGTTGGGGCTGGTGCAATCTTCTCGATAAGCCAGTCGGTTTCACGGAACCATATTGAGGAAAAGCATTTGAAGCGGTGTGTTAACTTACTTCTTTTCAACTCAAACACCCCCAATTTTTTTGTAATTTGAAAACCTGATACGATCTTCCACACGATTGAACCATGTGATGCGACCGTGTGAAAATGTGGGGCATCAAAGGTTTCAACCACACTATTTGGATGACAAGCAAGACTATTGCTTATTCGCCTCGGGCCAGAATCCGATCTGGTGTAACGCTAGCAGAGTGATCAACGCGGAAAACCCATAGCTAGCACAGTGACCATATAGTCCAGCCACCCATGTGGTCCAAGTGCAGTTGGAGAGTGAACGAATGAACCTGATTGACAAAGGCTATCATGGCGCCAAGTTCATTATCCACCTCACCAAAATTCGATAGCACAATTAGCAAATGAATTACAGGGGACGGCTAGAACCGTACGAATCACGAGATTGGGCTGTCCACTGATTCATTCAACCACTCAATGAAGCCAAACGTAATACAACCGGGTACGTCCTCAGACTGCGTTTGAAAGAGGTTTAACCATGCCTTTCATGTCTAACTTAGAAATACCAGAATCTAACATACTTAAACGTGTGAAGCATGGACGTGACCGATTAATGAAGGCAGTTATATCAAAAGCAGACCACCAGCTGCTCGCTGCCAGCGAACCTTTGTCCGATTCCGCATGGCCCACAAATATAACACACGGAAAACTGCAATATTCCCAAGAGATCGACAGTCCAACGCACAGCTGCACAAAACCCAATGCTACATTCTTGGGGGATGATTATCGGGTGAACAAATTAGTTTCCACTATTTGACAGATGTTTCTATTAAACGTCGTTTCACCCGGACACACGGACCCAGTGGTCAACCTAAGTTCGCGACAGCCACGCGTAGCGAAGCTACTTAGGCACAACGATTGGCTAATGGTGTGTTCCACAAAACACAAAGGTATAGATAAAATCGAGCAATATGTAACGGTGAGCAATACTCAAAGAAAACGAAGTGAGAAAATGCGTGATCGACATTTGGTATCAATTGTTCCTCCACAGCAGATATAGCATCCTTAAGAAAAGCGATGCAAACACTGAGACAGAGCAGCCCGGAACAGAATTTGGACTACTTTACTCGAGCTGATAAGCCTGTCAGTGAAAAGTCACAAGCTGGACATTGAAAGATAACACTTGGAGAAAAGCGCAGAAATTTGTGCTTCACAAAATTTTAGCAAAATAATATTTACTCAAGTGAACGCATTTTTAACACTGCACCATACAGCTGCCCTACTTTATCCACAAGTATTCTACGTAAACACAAGGCGGATACCTGTTTCCTCACGATTTAACCGGACGACAGTGATCTATAGTTACCGCGTAAGCAACACGTTACGCTACAGACTAAAATCGGCTGTGCAAGAAACCCACATGTCGGGAGATAAGCATATGTCAGTTGAACGTGACTGAAACCAACAGAAGCAAGTCTGGTTATGATGAGCTTGACATGAGTACTACTAGTCTTCATCTAAGCAACCAATCTGTACTGTGCCTATCCACAAAAGCACGGATAAAATCGAGGACCGCAACGACACGATAAAAACGGAACTGAAGAAACAGTGAGAAGAAACGAATCGCTACTGTGAGAGCAGAACACGGTGGTCACAAGTATGGCTAGATAACGTGTATAAAAAAAAACAATGGTGGTCATAAGTACGGAAGTGAAGAGAACAGTGTAAACACGGGGATAACCGTGATTTGTGATTCAGGAGGGTGAAGTTGACACAGCCACGCTGGTGTGGAAAAGGAAAATCAGGTTGAGTGGGCCCGATCAAGCTCGGCCAACAGTTCCAGTTCGAGCTCACGATCCAGTTCGTCAGTCGGAATATGCGTGGTGGCCGAAGGTACAAGAACCATCTCACCAACCTCCCGAGCTAGTTCTTCCTCCAGCTGCTGCTCTACCGTCATGTCTGATTGGGAGGATGAAGATAGTACAGTGAAAACAGTCTGCACAAACAAAAAGTTAGACTTTAATAGCACAACGAGGAGAAGATAAACGACAGGTTAGGGAGAGCCAAAAAACCTACACACAGCGTAAACAAGTTAAAAATCTTCAAATCCACTACGCAAGTTGTCTGATGCAAAGTCATTATCCGTTTATTTGGAATCACATGGGGAACAGAATTCGGATGAGAATACTAACAACACCAATATAGTAGTGGTTGATAATTTTGTTCATCTGCCATAAGACCTGGGAAGGAAGAAAATCCGGGCATACCAATCGAACAAAATCGTTTGCTCCTAAGCCTCATGGAACATAACCGATTGACAGATCACACTGAGGTTCAGCTAAACATTCATTCACCTACGATAGAGATAACACCGACGCGCCAGATGTGTAGTCAATCGAAACACGTACTGGGTCATCGACTAGAGGTGCACACAGAAAGCGATATTATTGGGTCATCACTGCAGACATGCATCCAACGCAACTGGATGCATAAGAAGTCGCGGATTGTAAACGACTCCCAAATTTATTAGCCTTTGTCACTGCATTTTCGTCCTTCATACACTGAAAGCGATGACCCATTTTCGGTTGGTTGTCAAACCATCACGTATGCACTATGGTCAAGAAGGGGGTTGAGGAAGAAATCCGCAAGGAGGTGTTCTCTGTGACCACCAACGCAGCGATGGACAACTGCTTTGACATAATTGAGTTACATAAGCATCATGTGAAAGGTGAGCAAGCGATAGAGTGGTAGTTCATATATGGATCCACTAGGCCACATTGTCGTGGTCACTGAACTTACAGAAAGGTGGATTAGCGTAGAGCTTGTGAGAAAAAGAAAAGCGACAGTCGAAGAAGGTGAGCGTATATACCATCCTGCAACTCAGATGACTGCGGATTTGTAGGCTAGAGGAAATGAGTCTGGACTATCGTTCCGATACCTATTCACGAGTTGAAGACCCGAGTCCCTAGCAAGCGTGGTGCAGATGGGACGGACCGAAACAGCAATGACAGGGAACAACTACCTACACGGAATTCCAAATATAAACAGATTACACTAGTTCAGACAGCACCCGGATGGAAGTGCACCGTGTGGCTATTGACAAAAAATATACAGTAGAACATGTAAAATGTCTACTAGCAAGTATAAGAAACTTAGAAAAAGGAGTTCAAAGTATCTGGAATTTTGACGAGCAAAATGGCAAAATGTGAACAAGTGTGAGCTCAAGCACACTGAGTGGCCAGAGCGTCAAACATTCTGACAAATTCTTGTCATGTTACACAATGGCCATAGTCTGTAACAAGCGCTTTACAGTCTTCGAAAACTGATGATGACAACATTGGCAATGCCTAGGAGGTGAGAAGTTTATGACAAGTAGAAGACAAAAGAACATCCGAACAGAGAAAAACACTTACCCTTGGTTTGCTCGATTTGCAAACCACTGAAAGGTGTCCCTTTTTCCTGTTTGCTTTTAATCTCCCTATTCGACGCTTCAGATGGCTTGACTGATTTCTGGATCCCATCTTTAGTTCGCGGTGGAGTAGTCGAGGCGACTTGTGCCTGTTTGCCTTCAGTTGGCTTTCCCTGTGGTGATGATTCATTCCATGCAGCAGCTACAAAGAAGAGGATTAAGATGGCAGAGTGACAAAATAAAAATACACACCGACGCTTCTTGCCACCTGCTTTCCGAGGACGTTTGTAAACTGAGTACTAAGAGTGCTCAAACACAGACAAGTGTCACACTCGGATATACAAATCTAACGCGGTAGGCATAAGTGAGGTCCAGCTGCGGTATCCTTCGTCATACTCATGCTGGATGTTCCATCCGTGGGCACTTAGCCCACATTTTTGGCGCAATTTTCCTGATTCTAAGCCTTGCACTGGTTGAAAAGCCACTTAACCTTTGGGTTATAACTCCTGGAGCAAGGTGGTCATACCGTAGCGCGAATACGTGAAGAACGGGGTGACAGATTAACGTAAACCCAAATTTACAGTCCACTGAACAGTATGTTTTCGTCATCGACCCACAAAATGCGCCGGTTGCTCAACTGTTTTCAAATGCAAATTCAGCGTTTTGTTTCAGTTGTTCCGGTGCAGACTCGCAAAACATGCCAGTGTCGGATAAGCGCGCTCGCATAGTGTATCCGGCGGTGTTCGGAAATTATGAGAAATCGTCATGTTGGCGGTAGCATCCGAACCGCTTCAAGGGTCCATAGTCAACGGACTGACCGGGCACTCTGACTGCTCAATCAGTCAAACAAGCTGCATGGGTACTCATGTAAGGTAGGCCCCGTTAATAGAGTGGATTCACTCGGTTCGTTAAGTTGTTCTGATACCCTTTGTGTGGATGTGTCGTCAGAGAGATAACGAAACTTGAAACGAACAAAAAATATTCCCATCGTAGCTCTTGATAATCAAAAAGACAACTAACCAGGAAGAGGATAGTGGTCGAAATATATCATGTGGTCGAGTAGAAAGTGATCACCAATTAAGCATCCCGAAAATGGTACTAAGATTTGCTGACCTATCTTACATATTATTTGTTAAACTCATCAAACAAGATTTTTTCCGGAAAAAAACATGAAAGCATTATTTACGACAGCGAATTAAAACCACACGTTTTCTGTTCGATAAACCAATAAGGTCATGATTTCAAAACATCCAAGAGCGAGTATCATCTCAACATCAATGAACCGGTTACCGTATAAAAGCAGCTACCCAGTGGGGAAAACGATTATTCAGATTATAAGGTGAAATCACATGGGAGTTAGTCAGAAAAATAAATATGCGGAATGTTCAATCCCCAACGACGGTCCTGGATCATGGGAGAAGTATATGTGTTGTTCTGGAACAACAGGTGGATCAGAAGCCCCCGTTATCCGTCCACACATTTGCTATTCGAGCGGAAGAACCCATCTTGGTGTTCTGGTCGCAGGTTTCTCCCTGTAAAGATGTCCACCAAAAGTGACCCGAGCAACAATCAGCAGTTATTAACCTGATGTTCTGAAAAAGCCAGACCTATTTCTCATCGGAGATTGGGGTAAGGTTGAATAGCCGATGAGAGGAACTTGTTCAGGATGAATCGGTCGACGTGAATTGAGGGTCACTCTGTTAATTCATGTTACTGAACTCTATGGGCCACCATCTCAGCTAGCGTCTCCAATTATGGACCACGTTGGTTACACTCCCCAAGTCCAAGTATCGAACATGATACACAAAACATATCTTACCCCAGCTAGGTGTAGATCACGTTTCATTTTTCTACTGAAGACAACATGACCAATCTGGTCTCCAACGGGAGACGTCAGCGAATATGGTAGTTGATAAGATTCAGCAGCATGAATCTTGCTGAAATTTAACTCAGTTGTCTGTGGACTGAGGTCAACAGACAACGTAGCGCAAGAAGGTCGGCTTGTGGCCGCCATTTTGGTTATCTCCTTATTTTAACGCTTATTATGTGAGTTTCAAAGCAAAGATTTTGTGAACTACGTCCTATATCTCTCGTTGATTTATAGGCCAGAGCTGAAGTTTGTGGAGGAATGGTGGACAAACATCAGCACGAACTAACAATCGGTCAGAATCGACGATAACTCCACTTACATTATGGACGTGCACGAAAACAAAGTATGACACAGCACCACCTCCTATAATGTTCTTGTTGCTCATGGTTCTTTTAAGATCATGAACTATGATTGGTCTGAAGAGCAACATTTTGAAAAGGTCCGAATATATGGTTATTGATAAAGAATTAGTTATTTGAAGACAAGATTACCAAGATGAGCACGTTTCTGCACAGCTCTAATAGCAGGTCAGATGTGTAGGAACTAACCTTTTTCAATACACACAAAATCCGGATCATCGTCCGTGTCGGCCGACCCGGTCATGAGAGAGAGCTGGAAAGATTGCCGGACAACGGACACACGGTAGAAATAATTGCGCCAGAACACATCTTCACTGATCCTGCAATGATTCAAGGTTAGGACAGAATATTCCATTACACCGCATTTAGAAGGGGCTGAAACAGCGTAAGAATGGAAATATATTGAGTACTATTCGAGCACGAGGGTTGGTGATGAAAAGGCTATGTAAACGACTGTCATCTAGTGAACGGTGACCCAGGGTACCTCTGAATAGACGAGGGCACGCTGGGAAAATTCATCACATGTAACCCAGTGTGCTGTATGGCAGCACACACATCAAGGCGTAGGAATTGGATATATATGTATACAAGTATATGTGTGTACGCACATATATGCATTAGTGAGGAATGGTAGGGGGTCTCATTTCTTCATGTAAATTGAACAAGACTCTCAAGTAACCACAGCTTTCGCATTCCCACAGACTTCGCGGTCGGCCACCATATCCAAAACAAGCGCTATACTCGAGTTTCGCTCTTGTTAGCGTTCGTCAGAAGTGCATATCCTTGCCACGGTCGGGACTAGAACTCCAGCTGCGCTCTCATGAGGCAACCGTGCTCATCACAACACCACTGACCTCACATTAGGCACGACCGAATCATCATATCTGGGCGCTCAACCGCTCTCGGTTGTGAGTAATGCTCTGATCACCCGATCCCTCGAGAGGAGACACAGTAACTGTCCTGTCAATTCCAATCGATGACCCCTTGACTAAGAGTTCTCGCTAAGTTAAAATCAGAAATCATCAACTTATCGAGCGATACTTTGATTACTGATAAGTAGTAAAGGATTTTGGCTTTTCATAAAATTCTAACATCACCTGCAATTGATCGCAGCTGTCGCATTCTCACACACCTTCTGGTCGGCCGTGGCCAGGATATGTACTACTTATGAGCTCTAAAAAGTGCGGAACTCGAGTCCAATGCTTCTTTTCAAAAGGGGTCGAATGAAAAGACTACGAGTACGCGACAGCTGCGACCAATTGTGGGTAATGTTCAAATTATATATACATATAGATATATACAAATATATATGTATATATAACTAACAAACATCGGTTAAATAAAAAATTCCAATGTCCCAGTCTGCCCAATACACGAAGCATCGAACTTATACACAACCTATAAGACCATCAACTGACACTCGATGAAAAAGCCGTTTTGTTAAAGGGTCTGAAATTCAATTATGTGGACGTATTCACAACAGAAATCACTTGATAATCCGAGTAAGGACTGAAACGCAGCGGTCTAGATGAGCAAATGCAGCAGTCTGTCAAGACAAAGACGTGTCAACAGCTGACCACTCGAAAGCCAACAAATGCATTAACAGCCAATAAAAACAATGCTTCGAAGACACTTAAGAACGACCAGATTTTCATCCTAAACACGGACAAAAGCAACGCCATAGCCGTGTTGAACAGACAGGAGTGTAAACACAAATTGAACAATATTGTAAAAGACTCCACAACGTATGAATATATCACAGAAGAAACTAAGAAAGGTCTGACGGTTCGAATCGCCAAAACCGTGACAGCTCTCGAAAGAAAAAAATCAGTCAGAGAAAAATAAACAAAACACCTTAGACCTATTGAGGGACCAGTGCCACGATTCTACGGGCATCTAAAGGTCCACAAAGACTCAGTACCATTGAGACCAATCGTTGCGTGGTGGATTGCCAGGTCGGAGGTGCGAGTTTTCGAACGCTCGGCCGAATACCTCAATGCGGGAGGAAGGTACGTTCAAAAGCCTGTTGCGATCAGATCAAGGACAACGGGCGCGACCGGATGAGTCATCGCTCGATTGGATCGGACCAACGGGCGAGGCAGGGCAGACGAAATACGACAGACGGCCAGATCGGAGGCGTGGTTTTTCCAACATTTAGAGGAACACCTCGACACGATGTTGGAATACGGTCAAAGTCAACATTGGGTGGATGGCGGACAGCACGAGCAGTCGGGCGAACCATCGCGCAACGAGATCGGACAAACAGACGAGGAATGGCAAGCGGAAAACCCCTCGATAGAAGGCACCGATCACACACGTAAACCGGTTAGAAGTGCACACGACGTGTGAACGGAAACCGGGGGTGTTGCGGATTGGAATTATGACTCATAAACGAGAGAGCGCGTGTTGCATGGGACTGGCGATTTGGACAATAAAGATTGTGCTTTATTGGACGCCTTCTCGCTACCGTTGCACCCAGGACGGCCCGAACTACAACTTGGCGACGTTACTCTTTCATACCCTCCGACAATTATGACATGAACAGATCAGCTGACTTCCTGAGACAGATTAAGGGCCTGGAACTGCAAGAAGACGATGCATTGGTTTCCTTTAGTGTTAAATCGCTCCCTACTAGCATATCGAAGAAACTTGCGATAGAAAGTTTGAACCTCTTAATAAGTGAGGACGACAGTTTCCCGAACAGAACGAATCCTTCAACAAAAGAATTAACTCAGCTAGTGCAGCCTTGCATGGGAACGTACCTACAATTTGACGGCCGAGTCTACTCGCAGAAGAGAAGCACACCAATAGGCTCCCCTATACCCGGATCACATGTAAACGCCTTAGTAAAGCGCTTCGAATCTAAAGCCTTTCAGACATTTAAACCTAAAGTGTGACTTCGATATTTGAATGACACATTTTTTGTATGATCTCGGAATCAGCTTGGCCAGTTCCACAGTTGTTTGAATAACACAATAGATGGAATAACCCTTACATGCGGAGAAGAAACTACACGCCTGGCGTTTCTCGATGTATCAGTCGTCAGAGGACCTGATGGCAAACTTGAAACTGCTGTTTATTGTAAACCGATAACTGATGTCATCATCAGGATCGACCGCGACCATTCAGCCTGTCAACCTAAAAGCTGCGTGCGAACATTATTTCGAAGTGCAAATACGCACTGTAGCCCAACCGAGCTCCGAAGGCAAGAGAGCGAAGACTTATTCAGACTGCTCACTTACACTGGGTACCCCAGTAGTTCCATAAAGGCGTCTAGCAGAGGACCCACAGGAACTGAACGTGCCGAAATTAAAACGCCACATACTCACGGCACATTTGAAGCGGCACAAAGGATGCTCCAACCACCAGACATCCAAATATCACACAAGCCAAACTCAACACTGTTCAGCTTTGGCGAACGTTAAAGAGTGTGTAGAACCACACGAACAGTCCGGCATGGTCTACCCGATTCCACGTCTCGGGTGTGACCAACAGTACGTAGGAGAGATAGGCGAGCAGATGTACACACGCGTGCACAGACACTAATTAGTGACGCGATCAGCCGACCCTAGATCACATCTGTGGCACTGCTGTGCAAACATAGATCACGTGGTCAACATAAATCATGCGAAAGTGGTCGCGCGGGCAAAAATGAAATGAGAACGCATCGTACCAGAAGCTGTCTGATCGGAGAATTCGCTCAGTTGAAATGTAGACATCGACAGTCGCTACGTCAGCATCGTTGACTATTAAACGAGAAACGAGCGAAGACAGACAGACAGGCCAACACGGTGAGCGGCAGAACAATTTTCATTCCGACACATTTATTTGTTTTGGTATTGATATGTTCGCCGAGCTTGGCATTTAGGTTGCAAACGTTTCATCACCAGGCGAGGTGACATCATCAGTGCGTAAGTGTTTCAGCGTATATTTTAAATGTGAAGATTGATCGATGCCTGCTCTTATAT
>QNGE01001221.1:6917-17352 GCA_008508345.1 Paragonimus westermani | reverse complement strand
AAAAAAAGTCAACCAATGGTGGGTCGGACCAGAGGTCAAATACGACGGAAAGCGACCAACCAGAATCCAGGCTAGTAGGTCAACTGACTATCCTATATAAGAGCAGGCATCGATCAATCTTCACATTTAAAATATACGCTGAAACACTTACGCACTGATGATGTCACCTCGCCTGGTGATGAAACGTTTGCAACCTAAATGCCAAGCTCGGCGAACATATCAATACCAAAACCATCAACCCGAGCTACAAACAACAGCACCACCGCTGTTCCCAACCATCAGAAACATTTATTTGTTTGATAACCGACTAATGTGGACTTGAAACTTTACAACAAACCACTCACTACTCAGCGTATCTTTTTACACATAAAAAATGCTCCTAATATGGACAGCCTCGGGAAGTGGAAAGTGTCAATACCGCGATGTCCGCCTTGAAGAGACAGGTGATACGAGTTGACGATTGAAACCCTTACTACTGAAGATTAGTAAGTAGTCCGGAATAATTACACTTGCTATTGATAAACAGATTGAGAGTAACAACGTTACGAGCAAGTTGTAATACTGTACGTTTCAACCAGCCCGGGAAGGCCGCCCGAGGTGGTTGTATGGTTAGAGGGGGGGGGGTGAAGGTGATCTTCGAGAAGATACCGTTTGGAACCGCTGTGTAAGGGGTCGATTATTGGGGACAGACACTGTGGATATTACCCACTGTGTAAACTACCTGAAAAAGAGAGGAGAATGTACAACAAATGGCGTATTATGCTACATTGAATTAACAACAGAGTTCGTTATCAAACATGCAAACAAATATTAAAGTGAAGCTTCCTGCCGTTCGTCACGACCGCCCGTTGGACCATCTTCGCCCGCCCACCATATTATCGTGAACAATGTAGGTGTAGCGTTGACCGAACGAATCCTGTAAACAGGGAGTTTCCAATGCAAATCGCTCATTCTGCTTTCACTGCAGCCAGCGCTATCACTTTCGCAAGCTTGATATGGACCTCGTGACTTGTGGCTGTCTATTGGGTCGAGATCTACGTTCATGCAAGTGTACGAGCAGTTGTCCATCCGTTTCTCCACGTATTGCTGAGTACGCCAGAGACAGTACGGTAAGTACCAAACTGCGTTGTTCATACAGCTTTACGAACGAAGTGTTATGACCGATGCAGACAATGACTGAACGCGGACCAGCATGCCAATACTGCCTTCGACTCCGAAACACTTGATCTCAACAGGTCATACGGTTAACCCTGCCACTGTGCTTATGGTAGTATTACACCATCACAACGTCACAATGTTAGTTTTCCGAAGCGTTGTTAACCCAGCGTCGAGCCCCGGATCTCCGTTTGTAGAATACGCTAACGCAATCAACCTTGTTATCGTGATAACGAAACCACTTACCCATCTTGACTGTACGCACGTGACGTGCGTTCGTTTCACTGCCTTGTTGTCATGCTTTAAACCCACATAACAATATTTTAAGTGACCGACTGATGTAAATACACGAAACGTTTGCATTTCTTACCGTCTTGATGAACTGGATAAATGGGGCTAAATGAAAATGGTATGGTATATGCCCAGAATCCCCACGTCCTCATGGATAAAAAAGATTCATAAAGCATATGTACCTCTGTGCTTTACTGATGATGAGACTAGCTCTCCACCACAAAAGGTTCAAAAATCAGATGGGCAACACAACCAGAGTCTGGATTATAAGGCAATGATCAAGGATTCCGCAATCGCTGTACACGCGATGGACAAAAGTCATGAAACGGGGCGCCAGGAAGAAGCTCAACACCAAGCCCACTAGATTCACGAAGCGCCCCCTCCAGAATGTCGTCCATGACAAAATTGAACAGGAAGGGGGAAATCGGACACCCCTGACGAACACCACTAGAAGTGATGAACGCCCGAGACAGTTGTCTATAAACTCTCACTCTGCTTGCAGAGTGAGCGTACAGTGAACTCAATAGATTCTCTGGTACTCCCTTACGAAGGAGACGACTCCAGAGGACGTTACGAGCAACTGGATCGAAAGCAGCCCTCAGGTCCAAAAATACCACGACCATCGGCTGCCTATATGAGTGCCCATGTTCCAAGATCCGTCGAAAGGTAAAATGTGATCAACGCACCTCCGACCGGATCTGAATCGTGCTTGTTCTTCGCGTATCTGACTTTCTCTGGATTCAGTGAGCCGATGTAAAATGAGACCGCCAGTGAGTAACTTGGACGCAACAGACACCAAACTGATGCCTCTGTGGTTGTCACATAGACTTCGGGTCCCCTTTTTGAAAACGGGAATGACTGTTGATACACACCAATCACGAGGTACTTCTTCAGTCCCCCAGATCGCCTGGAGAAGTTCCGTTAGTTCTGATAGCAAACTCACTCCGCCATCCTTGAAAAGAGAAAGAGAGAGGAGGTCTGGTCCAGGAGCCTTATTACGCTTCGATAACTTGAGCTCCAGGACCACTTCTGATTCCGACGGAGGACCGTCTGGAATGCCGTAGCTGACCAATCGAGTCTCGTCGTCTACATGATCCGGTAAATGCCAACTGAACTGTTCTTCAAAATGTTCAGTCCACCTGTCAAGTCGGCGCGACTGACTGGTGATAAGTGAACCACCTATTCCACATATGGTCTCACTTACACCGACTTGACGATCAGTACAACCACGGATCAGGGAAAAAAGCCTTCTGCTATTCCCAGATAGAAAGGATTTTTCCACCTCTTTCGATTGTTGGACAAAGTAGTGCTCACGGTCTTTGCGCAAGCTCTTATTCAGCTTACGTTTAAGTTCTCGACGGTCGTCATCGTTTTCAGAACCAGGTGGGATAGAGCGACGCTTGTTCATAAGATTTATCGACGTGACGGAAATCCAGTTCTGTCGAAACTGAACAGCTCCTTCGGAACATGCCTGTTAACAGCACGCTTGCATAGCTCCGACGATTTGTTCCCAGTGTTCGTTATGATCATTCATCTGACTCGAACTGGACAACTTCTTCACCAACGTCTTTTGGTAAGCGTTCTTTACATACTCATCGCTCGAATGCCAGTTGAACATCTTGTCGTTACAAGCGTAAGTCCTCTGGGTAAATGACAGGGCGAAACGGGCACGCACAACGGCATGGTCCGAGTCCAGATGCATTCTGCCCGAACGCCAAACATACCTCCTAGCCGCTTGTCATCCGGAGAAAGACGACCAAGCTGAGCATTAAAATCGCCCGCTAGTATGATGATGCCTGAGTGTTTAGTTTGCCTCAGAAGGCGTCATAGAACGCATCCTTGGTAGCATGCAGACAGTTGTCCGTCGGAACATACGCCGATATAATGAATACACAACGCCTTTCTGATTTGCGTCGACAGACTTTTACCGATGTATTGAGTCTGACAGCGCACAAGCGACTGTTCACAGGGATCCACTCGAGCAAACATTGCTCTGCTCGAGAACTCAGTGCGATTCCCACTCCAGCCTGACCGCGAGATTCAGCTTCGTCGTCACCAGAAACCCTGAGACAGAAGCGCTTGGATCGACAGCTATCTAGAGGTGAGCTCAAATGGATAACTGTGCTAGAGTCGTAGACTCGCGTCTCCGACACACAGCACACATCAAGCTCCAGACTTGAGAGAGTACTTGCCAGAGCAGCTTGCTGACCGATTTGTCGGAGAGTGCGGACATTGAAGGCGCCAATGTTTACCAGTTGTCTTGGCCTCAGAAAACAATTATCGCCCGAAGGCACATGGAAGGCAGAAGAAATAGGGGGTAAAACGGTAGGAGAAAGTCGTGGTCGGTTAGTAATGTCACTGTTGAGAGAACGATAACTTCTGATACTTCCCGGTCGTTTATGCCGCGGAAGGGGGTTGACTTGAGGGACCCCACCCCGAGCCTCTGACTCAAAAGTCTGACCTGCGAGACAACAGGATATAGGGTTTTCTTGGGGGACCCTACCCGGAGCCAATGACTCAAGAGTCTGACTCACTTGGCAGTGAGGGGCTTGCCTAGCCCGAGGGCGCAGTGAATAAGACAATAATGTCTGATTCTGAACACTGCTGCGCGCAGCGGATGTACTCGAAGCTACATCAGGCTTTTGAGAGATATTTGATGTTTTTCGACCGTATTGGATAATACGCCGGCGGTCACGGTCAACCGTTGGGCGATCGGAGTGCTCTTTGTTCGAGGGTACCTTTTCTAACCCCCCTCTTCCTGATACGCGAAACAGCAGTGCAGCAACTATGAAGTTAGTTCTGCTATATGCCCATAGGATCGTGCCTCACTACCTAAGCGCTCCTACGCGGTCAGTAGTGCGACATACAATCCTATGAGTGTAACTGCTTTTCGTCTGACTGCTCCCCTTTGGGCTGTCTGACAAGGTTGCATCTGGAAGGACCGGAGTCCTAGTCAGCATAGCCTGCCGGATCAAAACAGTACACAAGCTCGACCACCTCGTCAGGGTAGCAGTATAGGTCGGGCTGCCATACTAAGCACTTTCTCGATGCTGCGGCCGACTGGCGTAATGTGCGAAGTGGACAGATGGTCACTTGATGTGTAGAAGTGAAGTTGTTCACCAAAGGGCTGGTCACTGTAGGTCGGGTTCGTCTCGCGAGCTGGGGACCTCGCGACTCACAGAGTCAGTAGCTGGGACCGTTAGGCGAGATGGCGGCCAATCGCATTCAGTGGTGTGAATGCTGTCGTTGTTTGGGAGAGCTGACTGTGAAGTAAGTGCACATGATGATGTGGAGGCAGGGAAAGCCGCAAAGAAGCTGTCATGCTGACGCCGCCTTACTTTCACTTATAGCTCGGTTGTTTGTTTGTAAGGTGTAGGCGTCTTGATGCTGAATGTTTGAATACAGACGGACGTGTTTTTAGCAGTCACGTCCAGTCCACCCCTTTTTCACTTCTCTGGCTAGAACGCCTCTTTCTTCAGGAGTGCACGGCAGTTGTATCCGTGCGAGCCACTGGCGTACTGCGGTCCATGGGAAGGATGGTGAGTATGATGGTGTACATGTGTGTCAGTGTGAAACCAATGTGCGTCATTATAGAGCAATTTTTTCGCTACTGCACAACAAGGCGCTCACTGTGTGTCATCACTCTGGGTCAAATGTAGACTGAACGCTATTAAACTCACCAAAGCTGGGCAGCAGCAACATTTGAGGTGAACAGAACTCGCAACCGTCAGTCAAAAACAGCGCCGTTAGCAGAAGTTGAATGACCATCCAAATGAAAACAGAATGTTTAGATTAAAGAGGTATCTGCATAAAACTGTCCAACAAGTAGCACAGGCAATAATACCACATGGTTCCCAACTATGTCTGTACAATCGGATTAGATCTTCTCGGTGGAAGAAGCAGAAACATTTTAGCCTCATAGTGAGCTCGTAGTAGTACAGTGGTAAGGACGCGACAGCCAATAGCACGGTTTGGGGTGGCCGAAGTTCGAGTACCGTGAGTGTCTCCCTCTGGGCCTTAGGTGTCAGAGAGCAACTAGTTCATAGATGAGAACTTGCACGTAACATGACAGAGTAGATCAAACGCAAATAAAGTGACAACCTACTTATGAACCATAACGATGCATGAGCAGTAGAAGCGGGAAGTACGCTTCTACGCTGTTATTACACTGAATACAGTCGTTCAGTGCGATTATTCTTGAGAGTATGGCCCAATGAGACCAACAGTCGTGGACGTGTACTGCAACTAAATTAGCGGCAGGAGTTTAAAAGACGAGCAAAGCTATACGTACGTATAAGGCTGCCCGACAACCAAGGTCACCAGTGGGGCGACCAGCGAAGAAGGACAAATCAAATAACATCCTCGAAGATTAAAATAATTTTACAAACCATAATCAACTCGACCAGTTCTCATTTAACCATCGCTGTAGGAACTTATGTTCAACAAAACCCAGGAGTGAGGAACGACCAGACCGACTAAAGACGTAGACAAACGAATAGACAAGTTAGCATCCATCCGTCACTTTGAGCCCGACTGCCACAACTATTTTTGCGCACAGTTCAACAATCTGGCAATTTTGAGCTCATCTGGAAATTGTATGTCAACTTAACACTAAGGTGCTAGGCTGTTCGAGATATGTGAAGTCGGGTGAAGAACGCAAGAGTACACCAATGAAATTGGTTGTTCATAGCAAGTCACTTGTGATTTTGATCATTAATATACATGCTAACGCATTGATTCCCCCCCTCCGGAGACAATACAAGTGAGGGGGATGATTTTAACAGCTCTCGGACTCTTGTCACCAAAATATCCCGGAGAAACATTTAGTATATGTCTCGTCTCGAACAGACGTAGAATGGAGATGAGGATTTCGCTTCATTTCAACAACACTAAAAAAATCGGTCCGAACGTTACTATGCACCATTTGCGTCGTTGCGAGGTGTGCTAACGTACTGAGGTCGCTAACTTCGAATACGTAACAGAGAATTTTCGAAACTGGTATTGAAACAGCACCATGAGGTAGCTCACGTCTGAGCCAGTAACTGCGAATAACCACAATAAGGAATTAAGATGAGTTCTCATCATCGACCCAGACTCGTAATTTGCGTCCAAGATGGAAACTACCTAAAAAAGCGCGCAAAAATACGGAAGGGGCAGATTATAAAACAATAAATCGATTTTTCGGAAGCACGGCCTCAGGATGTTTCACGCTGCTTTATAGACGGGACGGTCGGTCTCTCCTCAGTCATCAGCATTACGCAAACCCAGTGTTGAGTTAAAATCACGAAATGAACGCAACTGACCAAAAGAATGCACAGACTACAAGGACAAAATACAGAGCAACAGGAATGACGATAAAAAAGAGACGGCTTTTTTGCCAGTTTTATACTGCGGTCGATTTTGAAGTTCTTTACAAAGAGAGTTCGTATGATGACAGTCGGAGATGACTGCGACCGACTCACTGAATACTCATCATAGTGATTTTTCCGGCCACTTCCGAAGAGTACAAACGAGATAGAGACAGACACGTGATCGAGCCACGTTAACGGGCTAAGTGGAACTATCTCACTGATATGGAACTAGCCTGCTCTCAACACGTCACCGTATGCCAGCATCGCTTGCCTAGCACAGCTATCACAAACGGTCAATACTCTTTAGGTAAAAACTGGCAGACATGAGTTGTCTGTGAACATTGCCGGCGCTGAACAGCCAAGTTTCGGAAACGCAGGGCAGCACGATCCGTCATTAGACAATCCCTCTAGCATGATAACGAGGTACCTCTGTCTCGTGAGTGTTCTCTTTCAGGGACCATTGTTCGTCCAAAATTCCCAGCTACCATAAGACTCAAGATTGTATGAACCACAACGTTACTGACCTACTGGGCACCAGTTTATAGCGCATCGTCTCCAGGTTGGGGTCTTCTCGCAAAAGAGCCAAGGCCAACTGAACGGTTTCAGGGCTGGAACAGTTGGTAGTGGTCTCGTCGATCTGAGCCTCTTTGGGTGGTGCGAGCAAAAACGTGTTGGGTTGCAGACTAAGCGCTAGAATACGTGAGCGCAGTTTGGTTGTCACTTCCGGATCCGTCAGGCCCGAACTGTCAGGGTGCCAGGGCAGAATGGTGGGGCATGGAGACACGTTGTTGGTGGATAACAGACTTTTCGCACTTTGTTCACAGGCGAATTCAGTTTGAGACTGTTGGAACTCACGAAGAACAGGAACCTAGGAATGAACAAAAAGAGCAAATGAAGCGACATGATGACGAGTTAGAATGAGTCAGAGGTAAAACCCCAGGAGGCAAACCAGCATATTAGAAGCAAAACGCAAACGAACTATTTTCGTTTAACAATTAAGCTGGTTGGAAATTGGTAAGCATCTACAAAGTCTATGGCCAAGAATATACAACATAGCCCCGTTAGAAACGGGACTGTCCGACTTGATGACCACACACACCTAAACCGTGCCAATACCTGAAGGATCATGTAGAGAAAACATGCCACGGGATGACAAACGCACCCGGTCATATTTGTGTGCGTTCCAACAGATTGTAGCCAGGAGACAAGCAAAGATCAGTTCTACCGGAATCTTTATGATCTTTTTCGCCTAGCACGCAAGACAGACAAAATGGTTCTATCCGCAGACTTGAATGCCTGATTCGGTCACTTGTCAAGTGAGACTTACGTACAAGGAAAGTTCGATCTCGGTAGTATTCGCTCGAAGAAGACATACTCACTGTTCACTAGTAAGAACCTTCGTCACTCGAAACGTCGCTCTGCAACATGGGACCATCCTCCTTTTTCACAATCTTGAAACCAAATTGTCTGTATCGTAATATGCTACCAATGACGAGACTCTATGCAACACCGGCTAGGTACTGGTCTGCGTCCAAGTATCTGTGTGGTTCGGTAACACTTCTGTTAGATGTTGGAAAGAGCTGACTTTGAATAGGAGAGCCCGGAGGAATGCGATTCGGACGGGCGTCCACAAGTACAACGAAGTTGTTGCACAGCCGAGAACGAAAGCGCGCGGTACGCGAAGGAACCATCAAAGGCCGTGGCGACGTGAC
Organism: Paragonimus westermani; assembly: GCA_008508345.1. NCBI lineage: Eukaryota > Metazoa > Platyhelminthes > Trematoda > Plagiorchiida > Troglotrematidae > Paragonimus > Paragonimus westermani. The sequence continues at coordinate 8,843 of QNGE01001221.1, read as the reverse complement.
TATATGGCGTCGCGATGTATGTGGCCGCGAATGAGCTGGCCGTTTGGGGTTAGTAGGTCACCCACCTACTCACAGTGCACAGTCGGCTAAGAGACGACGAGTACGTTAGTCTCAGGCAGGTCATATCAGTATACCCATTCTATACTTCTCAATGACTGCACTGACCAAGAACATGGTCGTATGGCAACTAATCCGTCCCTCTTTTCAGAAACCTGGGTGTTTGCGGTCTTTTACCCATTCTTTTCTTCAGCTTTGTCGGTGTACTGTATCGTTCTTTCCGTAGTCCAATGTGAATTTTGTTCTTCATCCTTGTCTTCTCTAGAATGCGCTAACGCACATTTCTGTACTGAAATACTTCTTGTATTACACTTTACATACCTTTCTTCCCACTTTAGACCTTGTCACTGCATTCGCTCTCTCTGCTTATTCTCCAAGGGATAAGGGTTTTCTTTTCGAGCTAGCCAATCAATTGGTTAACCAGCAGTGGCCGGCTGGACACAAAGGCCTCACTCACACATCTACCAGTCTTATTCCTTCGAGTTCACACCGGATATGTGGTGTGTGAGTGGAATCGCAAATGGTGCAGCGCAAGCCACTTGCGGTAATGGTTAAGTGCACGCGTCATCTGGCTTCGATCACTGCGACAGGTTAATCCGAATCGGATGTCACCAACCATGTGGTTCGGTGATGTCCTACGAGGCAAACTTGAAAAGTCAAAGGTAAAAAATTGTCTGATTCAGCTGCACTAGTTAGCTGCTAGTCTCAGCTCGCCAGAAAACTGACCCCAAATTCACAGGGTACCTCAGACCAGCATCCAACATATCCAAAAAAAGCCACTGATGCGGCCAGTTCCAACTGTTGTTGACCGACGCGACGCTCTGTAAACCGTTGAGTTTCCACATATTTCCTCACAATTCGTTAAAAATCACCATCAAACGCAGCAAAACATCAATGGTTCGCACTGATAAATAACTGCCAAAGAACTATGAAACAAAACAAATCTTGTACAGAAAGAGAGAAGATGGGAAGGGACCTAAATACTAAAAAATAGTTTCGTCAGTGTCAAAGCATTCAACATCAAGATGCCTACACCTTACAAACAAACAACCGAGCTATAAGTGAAAGTAAGGCGGCGTCAGCATGACAGCTTCTTTGCGGCTTTCCCTGCCTCCACATCATCATGTGCACTTACTTCACAGTCAGCTCTCCCAAACAACGACAGCATTCACACCACTGAATGCGATTGGCCGCCATCTCGCCTAACGGTCCCAGCTACTGACTCTGTGAGTCGCGAGGTCCCCAGCTCGCGAGACGAACCCGACCTACAGTGACCAGCCCTTTGGTGAACAACTTCACTTCTACACATCAAGTGACCATCTGTCCACTTCGCACATTACGCCAGTCGGCCGCAGCATCGAGAAAGTGCTTAGTATGGCAGCCCGACCTATACTGCTACCCTGACGAGGTGGTCGAGCTTGTGTACTGTTTTGATCCGGCAGGCTATGCTGACTAGGACTCCGGTCCTTCCAGATGCAACCTTGTCAGACAGCCCAAAGGGGAGCAGTCAGACGAAAAGCAGTTACACTCATAGGATTGTATGTCGCACTACTGACCGCGTAGGAGCGCTTAGGTAGTGAGGCACGATCCTATGGGCATATAGCAGAACTAACTTCATAGTTGCTGCACTGCTGTTTCGCGTATCAGGAAGAGGGGGGTTAGAAAAGGTACCCTCGAACAAAGAGCACTCCGATCGCCCAACGGTTGACCGTGACCGCCGGCGTATAATCCAATACGGTCAAAAAACATCAAATATCTCTCAAAAGCCCGATGTAGCTTCGAGTTCAAACACTGCGCGCAGCAGTGCTCAGAATCAGACATTATTGTCTTATTCACTGCGCCCTCGGGCTAGGCAAGCCCCTCACTGCC